>JAQGBH010007026.1:0-11627 GCA_034698265.1 Sminthurinus aureus
GGCTATTCCACCTCTCCGCGAGGTTATTTTTTCCATAACCTCCCCGCGCGCTTATTTAACCTCGTGTCCTGGGACTGATATACACTTTTGCAGGTTGCAAGTCTCAATCGGGTTTTCCGTTTTTCGTTTTCCCATTCAAATATTTATACGATGCTAGATTGGATCGCGGCGTATTATGTCTAATGTCTAATGTCTAGTTCTAGTGGAAGTATATAGTGCATGAGTATTGAGTATTGAGAATTGAGTATTGAGAATTGAGTAGGGAGGATAGTGCGTGGTAAGTAGTAAGTAAGGTGGTGAAAAATGGGGAAATGGAGAGTGGGAGCTAAAAGTTATACACAACTCTTGATCCGTGATCCTTGCTCATTCCAATTTTTGCTTATAGTTTGCAAAATTGGGAATCCTTTTAAAATTACACGTGGAGGCGTATTCATATTTTTCTATTCTACTTTTCTACTTTTTCCAGGAAACTTTTTCAGGGGGAAATTCCATTTTGTTTTGGAATTTGGAAAAATTTGGATCCATCTCTATGATATTTGTAGGTACTTGGATTCTGAATTTTGAAATTTCAATGCCGTAATGTATGGGAGAATTCAGACTATTAGGAAATGTAAAATGTAAATCAGAACACATGAAATATGAAATAGCTTAACTAAACATTAATCATATCATATCGTATGCACAGTGTACAGTTGGAGGATCCCAGGTTCCAGGTTCCAGGTTCCAGAGACAATTGGATTTCTTGTACGTTGTACGCCTTCATATTTCACATAAAACAATAGCAACTAGATAGCTTTGTTTTTTTATTATCATGTAAAATACATAATAATATTACACACTTTCATGGGAGGTTTTACGCGGAAATGAGAAATGAAAAGTGGATTGAACGAAATGAATTTTCAACCCATCTTGTCTTTTGGTTTATTTTGGATTTTAGATTTTGGGTGGACTTGTGACGTGTACAAAGTACAAATAATCAAGTTATCAAGTTTAAATTCAAATTCAAATTCAAAATACAAAATAAAAAACACCTTTGACTTTTTTAGCTCTATATTTTTGATTTTTACATCTTTGAATTTTTTATGCTCACGCAATGAGAAAAGGAGTAGTAGAAAATTTATTTGTGATTTCTGATATAGCAGACAAACAAATAACAGAGCATAAGAATAGGCAAAAGTATACTTTTAGGTTTATCTCATTTGTCCCACCGTCTGTCGGACTTTTGTACTGGAAATCGGAAATACACAAAACACAATAGAGTATGAAATTTAAGGAGCAAGATGCAAATTTCATAAAATATGCATAAGTTTGCTATTCCGGATACCAGAGTTTTCAGTTCGCAGTTTTAACTTGCATCATTCTTGGTTCTTGGTTATTTCTAAAAATAACGCAATTTGGCCTCGAGTTTTCAATCTTTACTCACTTTTATTTGTAGATTGTAGATATTAGACGAAGCTTGAATGGGTTTTGTGGTGCTTTGTAGTTTTTTGTAATTGATTATTCCGTTATTCCGGTATTCCAATCTCATAACGTATGTATAATATCTTTTTGATTTGAAGTTTCAAGTTTCAAGTTTCAAGTGTAGAAATATTGTAGGAAACATTGAATATTGAATATGTGCACAATGTACAATGGTCCAGTGTCCAGTTCTCAGTTTCCGGCTTCCAGTTTCCAGTGTCTAGTTAATTATTTCTCGGGGCCATATATCCAGTTTCCGGTATCTGGTATCCGTTACGCATTCACTTTCAAGTTTCCATATTCCATATTCCAGATTCCAGATTCCAGATTCCAGTTTCAAGGCCTCCAACTCCTGCTCCTCTCACGTGTTTGTCTTTTGTCTTTTGTGCATAAAATCTAAAAGTAGAAGAAAAATCAATCAAATACACACGTTATATTTTATATTCTATTTTACACTGAACAAGTAATAATGGAGGAAGGAGGAAGTTTTACTTTTACTATTGATTATTGATTATGGTTTCAGGATTCAGAATGGATAATACAAATTACATTTTGGATGTTCAGTGTACACTTTAGATATGGCATTTTATTATGTATGATAAACGGTAAACGGTAAGTAACATGATACAATATAATAATAATACAATATAATATGATGGATGAGGTTTGCAGATTGAACATGATAGAAATCCGAAATCCGAAAGGGGGAAAAATAAATAAACCCAATAAAATATAAATACAACTACAACCAAACCACCAAATGCCACAAGATGGTAAAATTTTCAGACTTATTGATTATGTTCTCTCTCGTTAATTTAATAAGTATAATTATTATTGATTTCAATAGAGAATACAGAACAAGCCTAAAAACTCAAGATATTTGTGGTAACTTTTGGCTTAAATACTTTTGAAATTGAGATTGATTTGGAATCCGGAATTTGGAATTTGAAGAGACGTAATAAATTAGACAGCTATGGACGAAGGACAAAAGCTACACTTGACTTGACAATTCAAAAATTTCACGTGTACTTTTCAAGTTTTACTACCTTTTTTTGGTGCATATTACATAATACATAATACATAATACATACACGTGTGTATTACCTGCTACTTCCAGAGTGTAGGCTTAGAGTTTGGAGCCATGAAAATTACCTAGGAAAAAGACATGGAATTTTCCACGTGCATAATTCATTCTGCATTTGGGAAAATGTACACTGTACAGTGTACACTGCATCGTCTAGTGAATCGTGGATAAGGAGTAAGCGCAGATGTAAATGGAAAATGGGAGATGTTTAAAGTAATTTGTGTCATTGTGGAAGAGGGAGAAGGGAAAAGTGAAGGTGTGGAAAAATGCTTCCGACCAAGAACCAAGAGCATTTACTAAAGTAGATGGCTTTTTCATATCATGTGTAAGGCGAAAGATTCCAGAGTCCACAGAGTCAATATTCAAGAGGAGAGATGGAGGAAAGAGAAAGAGTCTGCTGAACACTTAGTACTTAAAACTGTGAGCAGTAAGCGGTAGCTCATATCTATCTACATTCTACCTGTGCTGTGGTGTGGTGAGTGGTGAGGGAACGTCGTCTAGCATTTTACTTAATTGAGCTGAAACTGTTTATGTAGAATGTAGAATGTAGAATGTAGATCGATAGCATGAGCATTGAGAATTGAGGATGAATATGAATAATGAATTTGCATAAGTATAGAACATGGAACTACTCACACACAAACACCTTACACCTTTTAATGCGTTTTCTAATTGTGTCGACTAGAGTCTCTAGTTGAGACACGAGACTTGAGACAAGAGTCAAGTCAAGTCATTTCTGAGTTGATAAGCTCTCCACAACTTGAAAGCTTCAAAAACCGAGTATTTTAATAGTTAATAGAACTCTCAAGCTCTTGCTCTTGCTCGTGTTAGTGTTGAATGAGTAACGTCAACTGTGAACTAGAGACTGGAGCACATAGGGAATGAAGATGATGAAGGACTGAATATGAACACAAACACCATCTTTTTCTATTGCACCATCCAGCGCCAAGTACCAAGTCCAAATACCAAATACAGAGTACAAATTGCAAACTCTACTCTAAACTCTCAACTTCCATTCCAGTCCATTTCGTTTCATTCTGAGAGAAAGAGTTGGAAGTTGTTTCCATGGAAGAAGGAAAAGTTGTGTATTGTGCAGAAGCAGATGGAAGTAATCACCATTATCATTATCATCATTATAAGTTGAATTGAATTGCATCCGAATTTTCACAATTCTTCACTTTCCCCACAAAAACATACAAGGAAAATATAGATGAAAATCCCACATTACAAATTATCATGTGAAATTTGAATCTCACACCGCTCTGACATTTCCTGATTTTGAGACCGAGAAAAAAATCAGAGATTTTCCAAGGTAAAAAGGGAAAAGGAAAAGATGGTCAATGGTCAATGGTCAAGTTGGCTACATTTTATACGTATAATTATGAGGACTAAAGTTGCAGCTCGTCGCTCGTCGCTCGTCATTTCTCAATGAGAAATTCTCATGCCCGAAACTGTGCAAATATAAATAATGAAGAATTTTTACACTCTACACTCTGCATTCTACACTCTACACTTTACACTTTGCACAGGTAATAATATCTAAGTATAGACATTAGACATTAAAAACTTTCTACCTTTATCATGATACTTCCACATTCCACACTCCACACCTTCAACATTCTAATTTACACGTGCTGTCTTGTGTCTAGTCTCTAGTCTTTAGCACAATCTACAGTCCATAATAAATTAGCCAATTCAATTCTAATATGTTTTCACCACCGTCATTTCTAATTTTGGCTTCTCTTGTCTCATAAAAATTGCATAAACGAGAAAACAAAAAATGCTCTTGGAATTTGGGATACTTTTGGCGAATCTTTGTCAAATTTACCGTTGCATTATGCTTTTCTGAATCGTGACTTTTGACTTTTGACGCAACGTCTCAAGTTTGACAAACTCATTTTCAACTTTCAACTGGGAAACAAAACAGTAAGACAGAATGCAGAAAGCAGAGTCAAAGATCAAAGAGTGAAGAAGAGTATAAATATTTTGGTGTCAACTTTGACGCCGCCGTTACAAGTTTTTTCTGGTTCTTTCTCTGCTGTCTGTCTGAAATGACGTCGACCTCGACAAGTGGATTGTCGATCGTCAATCGTCAATACTTTGTCAGTTTAAAACAACCTTGATAACTGATAAACTCGCAAGTTCAAAATTCAAAATACCTCAAGTCTCAAGTCTCAAATCTCAAGTAGTTTGTAGTCTGTCAAAATTTCAATGTTGAGCATTGAATCTTGAAATTTCAAATATCCTTCTCTCACCAGTCATCAGGCAAGAAATTAGACAAATATTCACCGGCAAAGAGAGTCAAGAGTCAAGAGTCGAGAGTGAGACAGTGGAGGAGCTATTAGTAAAACTGATGAAAACTACAAATAAACGACAAACAAGACTTGTTTAATTTTTTACTCTTTATTTTTTTCATTACCATGTTTAAAACTTTTATACATGTGCTAACTACAAACGAAAAACTAGACAATGGACATTCTATAATTTTTGATCACTCATAAAATTGCTATTTATCACCAATCCAATTCAATCATCAATCATGATTCATGATTAGTCGTTTAATATTAAATATTAAAGATTTACTGTCTAAAGTCTAACTGGCTCACAGCTTGTGGTTTGAGATTTGTGGGTGTGTGAAGTGGGAAATTCTGCATTCTGCATTTATTTGAAATCTCAAAAATTCTGAATCTCACAAAAACAGGCAGCAGTCGTACATATATTTTAGGATGATCGGCATTCGGCCCCTGGTTTTTAGGGTAGCGCAAGCTGCCCTACTACGCTGGACGGATCCGTCCGTCTGTCTGTCCGTCTGTCTGTCCTCACAATAAATGCGCATGCGCGATATATATGCAATACATGACGTGACCCAAGTGGGGGAGGGGGGGTCCAAAAAATCAAAATGGGGTTTTTGCATGGAAATGACATTGTATAGTAAGTACACGTGTGCCAAGGGGCCGTTCATACATGACGTGACCCAAGTGGGGGAGGGGGGTCCAAAAAATCAAAGTGGGTTTTTGCATGTAAATGACATGTGAATGTCAAAATATGCGTCCTGCGCTACCCGCTCGCGATGAATAATCATCAAGCGAGTATTAAAATCGTGTTACGTCACGATTTAGATTTTTTATGTTGAATTTGGAATTTGAACGAGTTGGTGAGAAATGGAAACTAGAAACTGACATAATTTAGTTCTGATCTCTACGTAGAAATAAACCAAATGTCTATATTTTTAATCGGCAGCTCATTCACATTACAAATTCCTTACGTTTTATTTCATTTTATATTCCACAGTTTTTACATAATTGAAATTGTAAATTTTGCATGTTGCTTTCCAGTTGCCATCATTTGACCAACTTATGCAATTATTTTTCAATGCTATTTTTCAACATGGCAGAAACCTGAATTTTTAAATTTCTTGTCTCTAGAGTATCAGCATTACGTGAGCCAAGGATTTCTGTCTGTTCCCTTTCCACATCTTGGAGAAGCTCCAGAGCTTTTGCTGTTTGTCCCTGCTCCAAATATTCTTCGGCCATTTCAAACTGCCCGTAAAGTATTCGCTCTTGAAGTTCTCTATGGATTTTAGGCAGCTGGTTGTAAATCCCTTGCAGCATCTGAAGAGACTCGTCTTCTTCATCTCGAATAAAGTAGCCACAATTCGCAGTTTGATATTGATTGAGTCAGGATGATCTTCGCCCAACTTGTTTTTCATAATTTCATACAATTTCCTGAACTGACTCAAGGCTTCTTCGAGATTGTTTGTTTCTTTTTTCAACACAAATGTGAGGTTGACAAGAGCTTTTAATGTGGATGGATGATTTTCCCCCAAAGTGTTTTTCCTTTCATCATGGATCTCTTTCAATATTTTGGATGCCTCTGGAAATTCCTCCTTGTCCAACAATCTCATGACTTTGTTGTGTCTCAAGACTTCAGCGGTTTCGGGATTGAGAATCATCATCTGGTCTTTGACAAGTTTTTGACGCAAAGCGGAAGACTTTGAGGAATGGCCAAGTTGAGAGTACAGAGCAGCAATTACTGTTTGCACGTTTACCGTTTCTGGATGAATTTCTCCCTGAATTCTGATTCTTTGGCCCGAAATCTCTTTGAAAAGCTCCAGCAACTCTTTGTATTTAGTTTGCTTCATTAAGACACTGGCAAAATCCTGCTTTGTAGAAATTGTAAATAGATGGTGCTCACCGAAATCCGGATGGATTTTTAACTTGTTCACGAGTTGTTTGTAAATTGCTACAGACTCGTCGTACTTTCCGAGTTCAGAAAGTTCAGAGGCTACCATACCCAATAAAATAAGTGTTCGTTTATGATCTTCCCCGAAGATTTGTCGGTAGAGGTGATGGCTCTTTTCACGTACCTTTAAGGATTCTGCAAATCTCCCCGCTTTGTGTAAAACAAGTGCAAATTTATCAATGACTTCAAAGAATTGCTCGGTTACTAATTGTAAGCGCTGGAACGGAATGGTAAAAATTTGATGCAGATTTAAGAAAATGTCGTTGCTCTCGGACTCATCGCTGATTTTTATCTTTTCCAGAACAACAAAGCACTTTTCAAAGAGATTTGTCATCAGTTTGGATATTTTATTAGATTCTTCAAGGGACTGGAGAATGACGAACTGGAGTTGTCGGTGGATGCTCAGACAATAATCCTTGACATTCATTTTTATCAACGAGTATTTTTCTATCAGTTTTAGAGCTTTAGGAAATTTCCCAAGTTTAATTTCAGGAACGATGTCGTGTAGAAAAGGGAAAGGGATTTTATCAGCATAGAGAAAAGAGAGAAGCTGCAGGATTTTGATGGCGGCTTCTCCATTGGCCAAACTCTTGATCTTTTGGAATGTCACATTCCACGTGACATAAACTGTCATCGAAGATTCTGGATGTGGAGAAAACGAGAGGAATTTCTTCATGCTGGATTTGAACTCAAGGACGTAGTCGTTGATTTGGTAGGATTGTCCAAGGATTTCTTTTTCTTCCTTCTCTTGTCGGATGTAGGCGACGGCCTGTTGAAGCGCCAGCGGAAGTCCACCGATCAACTTGATGAATTCTCTCGACTCCTCTCTGAATTCCGGACTGTCTTCCATTTCCAGCTGCGTCAAGATGAATTCCAGACTTTCGTCATCAGTCAACACGCCCAAAAAAAGAACCTGGATTTTTCCAATGCGGCTCGTCCACTCCTGATTTCTCGACGTGGCCAAAATCACAATGGATTTTTTTAAATCGGGATGAAGTTCAATCGGGAAGAAGTTTTTACAACTTTGATAATCTTCCGCATTGTCAAAAATCATCAAATTGGATTTTCCTCCCTCACAAATGTTGCTGTAGATTTCTTTGATTATTTCTTCGATGTCTCTGGATTTTCCCTCTTCATTTTTAATGGGAATTTTTAGTTCACTTGCTAATTTGGTGAAGGAGTTTTTCATGGAGCTTTCGCTTTCGGCATTGATCCAAACGAAGTTGTTGTAGGATTTTCGATGACTCCAGATGTATTGTGTCGCAGTCTCCGTTTTCCCGATTCCGCCAAGACCACTCACGATTTTGACCTGGGACAAAACGGTGACGGATGTCATTGATGTTGATGTGGTTTTGGGTCGACTTGGGCCGGCGACTGCTGCTTCTGTTGAGTGGACTGGATGTTGATTTTGTAGTTTCTCATGGAGCTGACTGATGAAATCTTCTCGTCCACAGAATGAATCAATCGGCTCTGGAATGTTGAACCAAATTCCCGTTTTGGTATAAAATAAAGAAGAAGGAATTTGTCTGGCGCTCGAAGGGTCAGCCAACTTGGACTGAATAAAAATGATCACATGCTTGTTATCAGTGTCTTTTAAGGCCTCAAGAAAATCCTTGACTTTGGATTTCTTTTGAATGAGCTCGTACATTTTGTGGCATTTTGAAAAATTGTCCGGTGGGGCATTCTAAAATTTGGATGAAACGGTTATTTATTAAATTTCATTTTTATTTCAATTTAAATACAGTTTGATGAAAAACTTACAAAGATGAAGTTGAGAATTGATTATATTTAATTTGCATTCAAGTTTCGAGTTGGTCTTACAATTATTGCGCCCATATCAAAATCAAAATGAAGAGAAGAAGCGACTTTGTTTGGATTTAGCGTTCTCTCACACAGTTCACGTTGATGCTCATTAATAAATTCCTTCAGACCAATGGCCCCGAGTTTCTCTGCAAGTGAATCCAAATCCATTTCTCAATTTTCCCTCTAAACTCTGCATGAAAAAACAACAAAACATGAACATTCTCTCATTGAGTAATTCATTGTAATAACATTTATAATAATTTTGAAACTGCAGAAGGACAATTAAAAAAGGAATAAACAAATTAAAATAAAATATTACCTTTGTACCTGCCCTAAACTCCTTTTTTACCTTTACTCAATGGAATTCAACTTCACTCGTTTTTTGAGGTAACGAACCAAATTATTTTAACTTTAAATATTAAATACTATTTTTCTGTTTAAGTATTTTTACATGTGAAATGTGAAATGGAAATAAATCCAAAGCAAAGCACAGCTCAGTGTCGAGTATTTCTCTCTCTGTTTTATGTGTCTATTATTTACTTTTGTCCCTGCTAAATCAGCTCACTTAATTTCATCCTGTCTGCAAAACTACAGTAGTGCAAAACTAGTCTGACTTCTGTTTCACGTTATCTAGTTTATCAAGTGGATTACAGAGATATGAAATGAGTTCATTTGACCAATGCAACGACCGCTGATAACGGATAAATGATGAAAACTCTAAAACATGAAATAAATAAAGCACGTGCCTCTTGACTCTTGACTGTTGAATTACTTGACTATTGAAAGATAAAATTTGTGATACATTTTACCAAGCCTTCTACAAATCTTTGACAAACACAAACGTTAAATATTTTTCTCTGATTTGGGGTCTCTGGCTCTTTATGTGAAGCATTATGAAGTTTCAAATGCATTTTAGTGATTTTTATTTCCACTCCTGGCCATTTAGCTCCCTCAATCTTTAAGGCAGATCGGATTTTATAGATGAAAATTTTTTAGTCGGCGTCCAACTCTCGCACAAACTAAAATGTTTTAGACCAGTTTGAATTTCCAGCCACGCAGTTTGTTTTTCATTGGAAAAGAGATAAAAAGGAACCTTTCATTTTTGCACTGTCAAAACAGTAACAACTGTGGAATCTGTATACTACTTTTCTCTTGAAGTCTCCAAACAAAGTGAGAATCTAGGACAAAAGGCAAAACTGAACATAATAAAGGAACGAGTCGAGAATAAAAATATCTGCAAAACTTTCATTCAAAATTCAAATCCAGGTCAATGCAGTTCAAAAAAAATTCATGTTTTCGCAGTTGTAAGCCAAAAAATCCAAACGTATTAATCAAAATTCAAAACTCTCAGAACGTCAGTGAGATTTTTTCATTTGCATGTTGAGATTTTGGATTTAGATTTGAGTTATTCGTTAAAATGTTTCCTTTCTTAAATTTACCAATTGACAAACGAAAGTGGAAAGAAGTAGCTTTTCAGTGAACAATGTTTAATGTAAGTTGTGTATCTCATCCACAGGACATTTCTTAACATGACACCTGCAATGCAAGGCTTTCAAACGCAGCCTGAATTTTTACAAGCGGCGTTGAAATATCACAAATTAATTTTAATCACACCACAGCCTCAACTTTCTCTTTCACTCTGTTTGAATAACAACCAAAATCTAGACTTCAGACCAGACTAATCTTGGCTCTTACAAAACTCAACCGTGTCAACTCATTCCACTCGTCGCCCTTTCCTCCAGAAAAAAAAAACAAATGAGAGAGAAAGAATTGGAATCTTTAGATAACTTGATTCATCTTGAGTAAAAGTATCTATCATTTGATTCCTCTCTTCTCTGTCCTTCGTGCTTCTGCCTGTGTGTCCTGATCCAAGTTCTCCGTTATGATCAATTCCCGATGCTACAACTACTATCCGGAAATCGTGGTGTTCTTCTCGTTGGTTTTATCCTCTTGTAAATGTAATTTATACCCAAATTCCATGAACTCGGCAAAACAAAAAACAAACGAGAAAGAGAGCGCCTTTCTGCTGGAAACTGGAAATTTATCATCAATACACATTTTGAAATCAAAATTAGGAGTTATCGAACAGAGGTAGACCAAAAGAGTCCAGTTGTCTGTGGGCTGTTTTTTGTTGTCCTATCAGTAACCCTCAATTTGAGCGTGACGCTTGTCTACTAATTAATTTCTGCTACTAGTTGTAAACCTGGACAGAGAAAGACTGCTATGGGATTTGGAAGGCTTCTGGGTTGGGTCAAAAAACCATGATGCCATGAACTCAGAACCTCCGGTTTGCGTGTAGTTCTTCCTAGACCCAGACACTAAGTGTACAAGAAAAATTGGCGGTTGGCCCCTTCTTGTTTTTGCTCTGTGGCAGCCCAAAGTAGGCCGACAAGGCAAAAAAATGATTAAAAACTTGCAAAAAAAGTAAGCACCCGCATGGAAGCGGCCTTTTGTCTCCGACTTTTCCTATGATGCCATGAAAAATTTGCAATGTGCTCATGCGGTTTTGAAAGGTGGTGGGTAGACCGTTCGATCTAAGTTGCTCAGGAAAATTGGCCCTCGTTAGTTTTGCTAATATAATACCCGGAAACTGTCCTTCCAGAACCCAAAAAACTTAAAAAAAAACCAAATCAGAGAAAAAATATTCTAAGTCTCAAAGTCAATTTTTTCTAAGTTCTAAACCTTGTAATCTTGTATATTGTCTGTTCAACAACTACAACCGGAATAACCACTTGTTCTCTAGAGTTTTGAATACCACTACCGGAGTTTTGACTGTTACTGCCGCAACAACCACCACTATCCACTACTGCCGGAATAACCACTACAACCATCGGAATAACCAAGACTAGCCCGGAATAACCACTAATACTGCCGGAACAACCACTACTACCATCGGAATAACCAAGACTAGCCCGGAACAACCACTACTACTGCCGGCACAACCACTACTAGGCCGGAGTTTCGACTGTTACTGCCGCAACAACCACCACTATCCACTACTGCCGGAATAACCACTACAACCATCGGAATAACCAAGACT
>JAQGBH010007027.1:0-11627 GCA_034698265.1 Sminthurinus aureus
GTTTTTTGCATCATAATTTTCTACTCTTTTCTGTCCCGAATCGTCATTTTTAGTTTTACTATAATTCGATTCATACACATGTCATATACATATATGTACATAATAATAATACCCCCAGCAAATAATGTAATACATAAGTACCTACATTATAAAATTATTTTACTCGAAAAGGAACACTTCGTCCGGATCTAGATCTGTAAATAGCAAAACAAAGATGAAGAAGAAGAAAACACCTCGCAAAAAAAACGATAAAACCTGTCACGAATTTTGTGTGTTGACTTTTTTCAAAATCAAAACCGTGTAAAAACAGAAGATATAGTGCTTGATGAGAAGAAATGTTTAGATATCTGTATGGCAAAGTCTATATATGATATGATTCGACCAACATAAAATGGCAGCATCAGTTTAGTGAAAAAGGCCAATAATCGATAAAATTAGCTTATATACTTGTGTATTATGCATGCTCTAATGTTTAGTTCCTTTGTTTTTGTTTTGCTACGCCACAATAACATCAAAATGTACTGTTGATGATCTCTTTAAAAAAATGCTTGGATCGTAATCACCCTTTTTCCTTTTTCCTTCACCTTGGAATTCAAATATGTATAAATTTAAGTTCAAATGGTGCAATTAAATTTAGGCATCAATTGCTGTGTCAATGTTGTCTACGATTATGATATGTATGCAACAAAGAGTCTATTAGTAAATAAAAGGAGCAAAGAAGCAAAAGCTTTTGGGTAATGGATAAAAACGTTCATGCTTTTTTGTATAGGAAATAAAATAAAGAAACATCACCTGCCATTAACCTTTACAAGCCCACACATGGTTATTTTTATACTGTATATATGTATACTTGTCGCGAGTCTTGTAGTGAGCAAGGGCAACGTCGAAAACTTAGAAAAAAGGAAGCAACTTTGACTTTTCCATGCAGGGTTTTCTAAATATACAATTGTTTGAATACCTGTTCACTGTCCATAGAGTTCGGTGTATTTATAAACATTCCTTATTGAAGGTAGTCTAAAATCTGCAATAAACACATATCAGCCCATCTGGACGGTGGAATGCATATCGAGGGTTATCTTTTCAAAAGCAAAATGTCCCATATAAAAATGTACAGGACATGTTGCTTTTGAAAAGATAACCCTCGATATGTGTACAGATGAATTTTCATAAGGTGTATTTGATTGTGACTGTATATATATACTACATACTATGTAATGCAATAAGTGAGGTTATGTAAGTTTAGCAACTACAGAATGATATACACAAGTGAAACAAAAATGCAAAGGAGCGTTATTTTTATGAATGCAAAAGGAAATGAATAGTTTGTTTGATTGGAAGAAATTGCCCAAAACAAAGTTGAAGACTCGCAGGTGACGATGATTAAACGTGAATTTTCTATAAAACTTACACACTTAGTGAAAGTGCCGCTTTCACTGTGTTTGGTAAATTGTACGTGTTAAATACATGTTATGCTCATCAATGAAGAAACTAGGTAAAGTGTGTATTTATGACAAATCGAGGTTTATCTTCTCAATATGCTATTGTATGTATTTTCTCATGATTTGCATGTTCAAATTAATTTATATAGTGGTAAGATGCCAGTTTAATCATGCTTAAAAACTTCAGCTCAGTTTACAACTTTTAGAACGTTATCTTTAACTATATTCACAAGTAACTTACTTTATTTAACACTTAAATATTATTCACATGTATTTATAAATATTTACATTGCACAAATAAAATATTACTGAATAAGAATAAGTATATTATTCTTATTGAAAATGAATTATTATTTTATTTATACACCTCGTTCAATACTTCATCCATATAATATAACAAAGTCTAGGTAGAAAGACTATAATCTATAATATATTACACAAATCAATTCGATGACAAAGTATCAACAACAAAAATGTCAAAATATTCAATATATTTTACTCAACACCAGAATGAAATTCGTGTTGACACTACAATGAATGTGTGGACTGTGGATATTATCCAATACTTCGTACCACAAAGAGGAGTTATCATCATTTCATATGATTATACATTGTTCTATATAGCATACTGGCTTCATTTGTTTCTTTTCACTTTCATTGCTTTCCTAAAATCAAAGTCAGATTTTGTTCCTTTTGTATCGTCGATCATTACCTTTCACAAGATCAGAAAAAAGGTTTCCATTGTTTAATACACCTTTTCTTTTTGTTCTAGCTTTTACGCTATTATAAATTATAATGTACGCCGACAAAAATTATTACCCAGTACGCAATGAACAAGTTATATAGTTTTAGTCATAAATAAATAGGTCAAAGTTGTGTTTAAATCAAATTATTCGCTATATATTCGTACTCTAAGCTCTAAAACTATAAACGGTGTATATTCTACATGCTTATGAACTACAAACAGATACTTATATACAAACGTCTCGTAAAACACAGTATCTGCTTACATAAAATATTTAACACAGTAATATTTTACCTTTACGTCTAGCTTCTAGTTAGTGTTGTATAATATATCAAAAGTTTTAGTAACTCATATAACAAGAACTAGAATTTTTAAAGACATTTGAAAAACAATTGTGGCAGTATGCATCTAATCTTTTATTTTCGTGTTTTTCATATGTGACAAAAGGGAAAACAATCTTCATACTAAAGCTGAAAAGGGATATTATAAAATATTATACAGACACGACATAATTATTAATTTTTCACAGCCTAATATATATAGTCACCCAATATAATGTCATTGTTAAATCTACCCACAACCCACATGTAAGTGTGATATCAATTTATAGGAAATTTATCTAATATAATATTATTATTTATTATGCTGTGTGCTCGGAAAAAAACTGATTGATTAATATAAATACAACACAGTCATATTTTGTTAGTATATACTTAAATGCAAAAATCGAAACCTGCGGATTTCTATTGAATAACACACTAAATAGCATAATAATATCCTAAAACATGTATATGCTTAATAGTACATACAATGCGTACACTGTTAAATGGAAAAGGGAAAGCAGTAAAAAATTTCTCTTTTTTTCCTACATAACAATTAACAATATATATTATGGCTTCTCATTTCATCACAGCACATAGGAATACATGGACTAATATGAAATTGTAAAAGCTTATAATATTTTCTCTGTTCTGTCATTCTTTTGATTAAATCCGACAAGAAATAATATATTATACATAAATATTTACACGTATTTATACATAATATATTATGTATATAATATATATACTTCGTACAATATTATCAGATAATCCTTCCTTTGTCTTATAAACTCGAATGTATATGAAGTACTTACTGATCAGTACTCATAAGTTAAACTAACATTAAGTATACACATTCAATAAAACATACACAAAATACAATAATTATTTTATACTGTGAAAAACCTTATAGCATAAGATACATATAGTTATGTTAATTCACAACAATTGGTTCAGATTCCATTTTTCTTCACACTTATTACTTATTAGACTTATTACATAATTGACAATACCTATAAACTATAATCAAGATAATCAATAGATAGCATAACGATTTTCATTTTGTGAAACACATTCTGGGTGTATTACATACTACATATTACAATATCAACGTTTAAAAAGTGCATTATACAGATTATTGATATAATATAGTCTTGTCGTCGTGAACACATGAGTTTTTTTTTTCAGTTTATCAGTCATGTACAGAGATAGCTTATTACTGAGAACAGAGAATAAATAAATAAAATGGCTAAACAACCCTTTCTACCCCTCATCCAATACCAATATTATTATTACAAGAACAGTTTGTTTTGAGTTTTGATGATGTTTATTATTGTTTTCGGTGGGTTTCATCATCATACATGAACACATTTTTCAGTACTTTTTTATGTTTTCACAATATATAGCTACTAGCCACAGAAAACCGTGAAAAAAAAACTACACAAGCTAATTTACAGACCTGAGTTTATCAGTTATAGCACATTTTGTTATAGTACTTCTTTATCTTGTACACCCACAATATAATATAAATTATTTAAGTTGCCGGACAACTATGGAAAGTATAACTAACAATTGACAAAACACCAAGAACTACAGAAAAATCCCTAAAATCAAGCTGATTGGAAAACGAAAATTAAGCAGTAATAAAAGTAACAAGAAGAAGTACAACTTTCAACATATCTAGTAATGATACTACCACAGTCTAAACATTTAGTCTCTTGTTGTTCTTCTTGATATATATTTTTTAATAACTGATCAAAAGGACTGACCCTCATGTGTGTAATCGTCGGCATATTTTGTGTGTATTGTGCAATGTACACACATCACATTATAAAAAGGCATGTGGAAATATTTATGGAAATACTACTATGTATTTCTTTCTTCAGTTTGCAGTTTGTTAATGTTTTACAATACAACCTATACGAAAACACCCAGAACAGTAAAATGACAATAATATAATAATATAGTATTATATATAGTCTATACAGTAGTAATATTTGTAACAATCAATAATATTAATTTATTACATGGATATATACAGCATATCATAGTATGGATTTATATATCTGAACATGTATAATAGCTATTAAATCACATGTTCATCTTTAAAGTCAAAATTCTCTGTCTCTTTTGTTGAGGTCGGTATAATTCTTATTGCCGTGTAAATGACTTATTTCTCTATAATATACATCAAATTATATAGCATCTATACCGTGTTTACCTAATAATACAATATAATGTATGCAACTGTGAAAAGCAATACATTATACACAAATTTTAAATATTCTTGAAATAAAATAAAACAAGATAGTATGAATTGTACATGTGATTAATTATTATTATACAGTTAACAGTTAATGCATATTTGTGTGTATTTTTGTAGATACGTGGATAAATAAATAAACTACAAGTAAAACAACCATTTCGTTGTTATTAGAACATTTCATGTCATATTATGGTATAATAATATAATGTAGTGTAATATTAACATGTTGTTGTGTATACAAACATGAATTATATATACTTATTTTATCAAGGTTGACGTCGCAATTTTAGCAACAACTTGTAAATATATTATGTATATATTACTTACTACAAATAACAAACAAAATGTTAATCATGTGTGATTTACTGATTACACTAATGAAACTACATATATAATCTACGTTGTGAATATATTTTGATATAGGAAATAAAACATTGAATATGTATTCATTGAATAAATAATGATAAGCAGAGACAAATAATTACTAATTAATTACCCTTTGACTTTGAGTGTACTCAAATGTCATATGTGTTCTTTTTCCTAGATTTAGTCAAATGTTAAACACTAAGAATATGTCATCTTTAAAGACAGTTTTATCTATTGTAAGTAAGTTGAAAAAAAAAGGTGACTTTGGGAATCGTCAAGTATCGTAAAGTATAATACATGTAATGGAGCAAATTAGCTAATTTTTAGTTAATTTACTCCATGTTTTTTTCTTTTCACATTATATATTATACTAAATACGTATATATACTTTAGTCTGAAAACACTGAGATATTCCAATACTTACGGAATTTCTCTGGATAAACTCCAAAATACAACGGCATTTGGATCCGCTAAAACGTCTTTTAATACGTGTTTGAACGGGGGACAATCATCATCATCAGTTTTACTTTTTACAGTATCATCTATTTTTCTTTCGATTCCCAAGTCATCCTGTTTTTCATCAATACACCTTTCTTCCTCAAATTTCTTTCCACAACATTCATTATCTCCTCTTTGCAGTGTATTTCTAGAAGATTTAGAGTTTTTATTACCCGCACAAGTACAGAATTGTTGCCAATATGGCTGAGAAGTTTTTCCTTTCTTGTGGATAAAATCCCACATCTTTATTTTCTTTCAATATATGTCTGCTCAATTTTTTCAATATAATATAAGCTTCTTTTTACAAGTTGTATGTAATATCATGTGTACATTGTACATAAATAGTCTCAACATAATATATGTGAGGTATTTTGCTTTTGTTCTCTTTCTGTTTATCATGCAATATAGTAGTAGTAGTAGTGGTAGTAATAACAATAATAATAATACTGATTATTATTACTATTCCTATCCTTTTTTTAATTATAAGCTTTAATGAAAGCTCAATGTTTTTTTTTTGTATTTCGTTCACATGCGATAGAGTATGTACTTTCTCTCATATATTGCAATGCTTTCACTTTTACTTTCACTTTCCTTTTATATAGACTTTCAATAGCTTTATGCTTTTTCGTCTTTCTTTCTTGTTTTACTATCTCTCAGTATTTATGAGCAGTTGTTTCATTTCATTTGTATCATGAAACAATTGACATTTTGTGTTACATAGTTTTGCGGGGGTAATAATAATCTTTTCAATTCAATTCTACCTTTGTGCGACTTTTTAGTTTATGAGATACAAAATGGAAAAATCTATAATATATCCCTTACACCAACTACCTTACATTTATGTATAATGTTGTACAATATAATAATTATATACTTATTGGATTAATGAAAAAAAAACTATAAAATATACTAGGTATAATACTAGTAAATAGGATTTAACCGTATAATATATTGACGACAATGCTTATGATAAATATTTTTCGTGAGTAAGTTTTTTAAGAGTGTCGTTTATTTACATACAAGTCAGCTTTTTCCTTGAGTATAGATGACGATCGTCTCTCTCAATTAGTCAGTGGCGAAGTCATCAAACAAGGATGTACGTCTTTGCCACCAATTCCAATCCGTAGCACTTTATTGAAAAAAGCGAGAAAATCAAAGGCACAAAAATGTAATATTAGGAAATATACAAAATATGAAAGGATATAATATGTAATACTTATGTCTTTCATTAAAATGCTATGATTCAATCATAATGATGTATAGTATATATACTTACGATGGGAGAGGAATGGGTTTGTGTGGTTCTTGTCCTTCTTGAGTATTTGACGGAGACGACGAATAACTCACCGGTGATGTTCCGAATAGTCCTCCGGTTGGGCTGCTAAGTGGTTGATCTCTGGGGTTATCATACCACCAATGATGAGGTATGGCTTGACCTGGACCTTTGTAAATATGATTATAGAAATATAATAATTAAAAAAAATCAGAAACTCAAAATGTTCCAATAAAAGAATAAGACAAATTGGAAATAAATAGAAATTAACAAACATCTTTCATCCTAGTATCACTACCTACAATATACATCGTTTGAAACCTAATTGCTCACAATAAGTACTCATATATAATATATAATATATATTATATATTACTAACAATTATTGTAATTGAGTGCATTCATCCCACCTCATTTGTTATTTTATCTCGTAAGAAAATAAGCAAAACAAATTAAAATACTGGAATTTATTTATATATCTATGTATGCTATTCATAATATAAAAGGTACTCTCTATCTTCTAAGTATACATCAATAATATTATGTTGTATAGATGTGATAATTTGAAACTCATGCTATTAAAATTAATGGCATTCCCTATGTATATCAATTACCAAAGCCAAAGATTTTTTTTTTACTCTTACTATCATAGAGCATCGTATTGTTACTATTATGGAAAGTTACCGGAACGTTTTCTACGCAGTTTTCGGAACAATGTCAAGTGAAAGTCAACAGAAAAAGTATCCTCAATCCTCAAGTGTATAACATATTATATACATACATACACACTTTTCTATATAATAATATATAGTATGTACAGTAAACCCCAATACATATAATAATATATATAAAGCAGCTCGTAGTTCGTTTGCCGGAATACAAGTACTGATATGTATTGTGAAACTGTGCAGACCTACGCAACTACGCACTATTTTTTGGTACGCACTTTGGATCACGTAGGCACTGAGCCGGCCGTCTGGTTCATTTATCTAATGCATACCTTTGAGTTCTTTCCCCTTATACATAGAGAGAATGACATTTTATACCTATCTTTTGTACATCAGCTAAGTATGAGTTATATGTATGCCATGTGGTTTATATAGTACACGACCCATGTACATGAGATTATGTATAGTCATCTTTTTCCTTTTACATATTATATATACTGGATATTTTTATACAACATACTATTATATATCTTCTTCTACGCACAATTTTTCCTCAGATGTACAATGTACAGTTTTTCCTTTCGATTAAGTGACATCCCTTTAAATAACATGAGCCACATACATGTTACATTATCCCATGTCATTTTGGTAGGATTTTACAATAAAAGGAATGAAACTTGAAACTTTTTTGTTGCAAAAACTAAAAACTATGAACTGCCAATACATACTTGTCAACATCAAGTATGTATATTATTTTCTAAATGATTTCTACATGACTATAATATCTTGGTCCTATTAACTACAGAATAAGATTTAGAGAATAGAGGGTATATAATATGCACAATTTTATATAATGTAATTATGAGGATTTTATAAATAAATAAAAAAACTAGATGTTGTGTACTTACTTGTTGACGATGGAATTGGATTTCCTTCCTTTCTATCCTAAAAAACAGAGCAACAGAAACAATAAAGTAAAGTCAGTTGTATTCTAAAATTCTGAATGACAACATAGCCTAAGTATATAATACACACATGAGAAATTACACAATGGGATATTATATTATAATAATGTACTGATCACAGTATAATGTACGTTATACTTACCATTATGAAACCATATAATAGAAGTTTCACACAGTAGTTTAATGTAGATTAGCCCGATCAAAAATCACAACGATTTTGTAAATGTAGCAATCAATGCTTTCTCCTCTTATATACGAAGAAATGGTCCAATATCTGCTTCTTTCTTCTTTCTTATCCGAATACTAGGATTTACTGGCAAAACCATACGAGTACAGTCAGTCTGGTAAAAATCAGTGTCCCAGAATTTACACGTATTTACGTTTTAAATTATATAAAATGTTATACTGATATTGAACTTCTTTATGGTGTGACAGTCAAACTCTTTATAATTTTTTACTTATTCCTTTGTTGTTTCTTTATAGTTTCTTTTTTTGGATCAACAACAGATCCCACTACTTACTACTAGTAAGTACGTGTATGTTTTGAATAGTATAATAATATGATTTGTAAATTCACTGACTATGCAGCATGCAGCAAGTATATTATTTTTAGTTTTTGTGCATTCAGTGGCTTTTATAGAAGCTATTCAATCGTCTTTGTATTAAAATTTTAAATTCTTCGTTATAGAACTAAACACAGTATTACTTTTTGTATAATGTATATTATTAGATATCTTCTTATTTAGATGTTTAGTAGCTGTTAACTTACAACTAATTACTAAAAGTCTTTTATTTCAAACCAAACCTTTTTATGGTTTTTTGTTTAGTTGTTGATCTTTCTTATTTTTGTTTAATAATCTACTCTCCGTGTGACATATAAATCAAAACAACAAGAATTGTCCCTAACCTATGATCAATCTTCTAATTAATTTTTTTTTTTTGACTTCTGAACAGTGTTATGTTATTGTTTTTTATACGATTTATCTAATCAAATATAAAATATAGTTTATAGTAACATTAATAGTTTTGTAGTTTTTAATTGTTACTTACAAATTATTTTCAATGTCAATGGTTGATGTTTGATTTTCACCAAGCACGATGAATAAATATAAATCAATCTGTGGGGAAAAGTCAGTCAAAGATTTGTAACTTGAGTATAAAATAACAAAACCACGATGCAAACAATGTCTTATATTTTTTAAACACTAATATACTGCAAACTATAAATACTCACACTCTTTGTTTCCTTCAGTCTATAAAACTAAATCCAACTCATTCGCCGCTTGATAAATCCTTCTACACTTAATGAATTCTATTATACTGAACTTTTATGGTAATCTAGAATCAAATCTTATTATATTATTAATTAATTGTTATTGTCTTTTCACTCTACTTCGAGGTTTGATGTGATATCTCCACTGTTTCAAAGGGACTTTATAAATATTCAAAGTAGGATTTGTGTAATGAAGGAAATGGGGGACACTGAGAAGGTTCCTCAAGCCAAAAATTTGTCTAGTTAACGATAAAGCGGCTTTTGAATCCGTGTTTACTTCTTTTATAAACAATAATAATTATTGTTTCACACCAAAGAAATATGTATTATACAAAATTCCCAAAAATTCTTAAAAAATATCAAAGACTGTCAATAGTGCAGAAATGTAGAAATACAAATCGTCAGTGTAATTTCTACACTGTAGAAACTTTTTCTGGTTCTAAAAAATCACACTTACAAAAGAGATTTGTAAATCTCGTAGATCTTGTCGATAGAGTAATAATTATTAATTGTTTTTTTTATATAAGACGATGACTATATTATTCGACTCTTTTATTTGTAAAAAGTTGACAAAAGAAATAATTCTAGTGTTTTAGGTTCGTGTACCTTTTCTCTGTATTTTGTATTTTGATTACAATAAACTTGAAGCTTGAGTATGTGTCAAAAGACAATTGGAATTTACTTTTAATCGCTGGTCTGTCACATTGCAACTGCGACGAACTGGGAACTCTCTTCTTCTTTTATACTAGCTGGCCGGTAAAGAAAGCTTTACCAGTAAAAGAAAACTACGCAGTATTTTACTAAGAACAAAAACAAATATGTATGTACATTGTATGCTCTATATATATCTACGCATGCATGCATGCTTGATTGTGTATCTTTTATGTACTACAACCAAGATATATGGATACGATATTATGTATACATCTTGCTACAACTTTGGAGAGAATGAACTTTTGCGTAAGTGCGTAGTTTTTTGCGTCCAAAAAATAGTGCGTAGTTGCGTAGGTCTGCACAGTTCCACAGTAATACATATATATATCAGTGTCTGTATTCCGGCAAACGAACTACGAGCTGCTTTATATATCGGGGTTTACTGTACCTACCTAGTACATACTATATTATATAGAAAAGTGTGTATGTATGTATGTATATAATATGTTATACACTTGAGGATTGAGGATACTTTTATGTTGACTTTGACTTGCTACAACACACTTCATATTATTACCTTCTGGCTTCTGCTACGTAGAATTCTGATCGCCTTTTTTATTTTAGCGTATTCTATACTACGTCTTCCATATATGACCCTTAAATAGGTTACTCTATATAGTACACCCTGACTTAGAACGCAGAAACCAAACAACGGAACTTTTAATACGTATATACATAGTATATTAAATACAGTATTATACAGACGGAAAATTTAAACTTAAATTTATAAAATCATAATGATTATTAGTGAAAAATAATAATAATTGTAGTACATCGTCAAATAATGAATATTATTGATACAGTAAAAATAGCTGCCCATTTAGCATAATATAGCATGTCACTGATCTGAATTAACAAAACAAACAAGTTTTACGTAACACATCAATATTCTTATGTACTTAGGATTTTTGTCATGTTCACAGTCTTGTGTGGTCAATAAATTGACAAAATAATGTAGCAAATGACAGATGAAAAAGTAAAAATACAAATACAAAAATTAACAGGTCGTCTCAAAGTATTATCCACGGTTTCTATATTGAAAAGCTCTATTCCGGACAGTTTTTTTTGGATTTTGAACTATCCACGACTTAAGTACAAAA
>JAQGBH010007028.1:0-11626 GCA_034698265.1 Sminthurinus aureus
AGCTCTATCCTCTAAAATTTAGTTCAAGAATCGCCACCAGGTTTAAATTATAAAATCCAAACGAGCCGTTTTTCATATAGAACATCACATATTATAAAAAAGCACTTTATAATATTACACTTGATAATTAATATTATTATTGTGAACACCTTTTTTACTCTATGTGATAAATGATAACTGATAATGTGTATACACATCTTTATCGACTGTTTTATTATTCTATTACAGCAATGGAATTAGGATTGGATGGTCTGAAGAGATCTCAAACTCATTATCCTGATACTGTTAAACTACTTGTTGTAGTTAACGCACCAAAAGTGGCAAAGATTGCTTACAAAATCGCAAAGCCCCTTGTCCCCGAAAAAGAACTAGCAAAGGTGAAAATTTATCCTAAATTGAACGCAAAAGTCAAAAAATTCCTGTTGCAACATATTGACGCAGATCAACTCCCAGAAAAATATGGAGGCACTAAAAAGGTTGCAAGTTTAAAACCAGATGGAAGTATTGAATTGGACGACGAGGACTTGAGTGGTAACCCTGAGGATTTGGATGATACCGAAGATATGGTTGAGACGAAAGTTGGTGCTGGTAAAAAACATAAATTGGAGTATAACATTGACCAAGCAAATACACAAATTTGCTGGAGTTTTCAAACTGATGATAGAGAAATCGGATTCACAGTCTACATTGGAGAAAAAGAGGAAACGATTGTTCCTTATCAAAAGTGCGAATCATTGACTCTTCAAACCAGCTCAATTGTTTGTCAAAAAACAGGAAAGTATACGCTATGTTTCAACAACAAGGAAAACAGATTCAGATCATGTACACTAAACTATATGGTGTGTGTATTTCCTCCTGGATCAGATGATGAGTAGATTCAAAAGGGAAATCAAAAATAAAAACAAACTGTATAATATGCGTACGTTATTTTGTACCATTTATATCCTTTTTAATTCGCTTTTCCGTTGGATTTCAGATTTTGAAAATAACAATTATTACTATAAGTTTTATGAAGAACAAAAGTAACAAGGGTCCTACCAGTTTTAGACTAATGTAAAGTATTTTTTCAAAAAACCGAAGCGATTGATACGATACATAATTATTATTATTACTACTAATACACATACTAATAATTGCATGTTATTTCATATTTCATTTTCTACTGTAGTTGTTGACTACATTTAAATAAGAACAGAAGAGACCAGAATAAGTACAGAACAAGTAAATAAGAACAGAAGATAATAACAATAATAATAATAAATTATTATTATTATTATGAAACATTATGGAAAAAAGTTTCATAAGTTCAAATGCGTATTGTAAACTGCATAAGTTTTATGCCATGTATACTTGTTATTTTCAAAACCTACTGATAATAAACTGGAAATTTTCAAATGATATTATTTACAATCCTTTTGATTCCTTTAAATTGTTTAAAATTTATTAAATAGTATATTGTTTATATTATAGTTTTATGGCATTTACATATTGCATGGATACTGAGTGCAAAATATAATACATTTATAATATAATTAATAAATAAATAAATAAATAACGATTCTAGAAATATCTGAACACGTATAAATAAATATATTTCTAGTTTTAGTATGTTTATGTAAAACATAATATACAACATTTGAGCATTTATAAAATTGAGCTATCTATTTACATGCTAGTCAAAATAGGAACCACTAGGAAATGCTGAGTAAATCATATATTACACATCTTGAGATCATGTTATTATATTACAAAGAATTACAGACTGTAGAGACTACGTTAAGAACTGTATGTAGGAATACTTTTGTACGTGCTTCAAATTCTGTTTCCATTTGACAGCAAGAATAGGAATTATTCGAAATATTCTAACAACTCGATACAAAGCTACAATTCCCAGTGTAACCTAAATTCCTACTAAACTTGGATGGTCCCTTAAATGGCACTTTATGTATAATATATTATTATGAAAGACATACATTTTACAGTACTCTATATAAAACTATTACTGTTCTAGAATGTAAAGCAAGAAACTCCATCATGATGATATGTGAAATGGTTTTCTGCCAATAAAATCTGAGATCAGGAGAAAAATTTGTAATCCCATGAGTGCCGCCTATCACATGGAATTATTAGTAATCTATATATAAGAAGAGGATAAAATTTACCATGATAGACGATCCTCTTCTCCTAAAATCACAGCTACTTTTGAAAGTGTAGATACTAACTTTGTAAAATCATGTTTTTCTTGACAGATATCGTTAGATGACTTTTCCATTTTACGAAGCCGTTGAATCGCACTAATAAGACTTGCTCCACATGATGATTTTTTTGCTAGTAGTTTTCCTTTTTCCTGTTTTTTCAAAAAATTAAAATAAAACAATATTTTATCAACAACAACAGTAACCCCAAATAGGTTCGATTATTTGATTTGAATCTATTCATTAAAATACAGATAAAAATACTGAAAAACTTCGATAAAATGCATTAAGTATCTGTAGGCATAAAATTTAAAATAATGGAAATACCGAATTTGCAACAAGAGCCCATAATGTTACTCCAGCCGCTTCTAATTCCTCTGGATTTTTGGAATGTCGAAGTTTCAGTACTATACTTGGAATAAACGTTGCTACAAAATAAAAATAAAACAGGAGAACTATTATGTGCTTATCCGCATCAGTAATAATAATTTGATGTATACACGTAATAAATACACGCAACACTTTGGATTTCTTTTACTTACCGTCACATAAAAATCGAACACGATTCCCAGAATGGAAACTCAAATTTCTCAAAATTTTCATGGACAACAAAGACGTTGGATGTGAGTCAGATGTTAAAGTTAACAATATTTCAATGGCTTCCGTCACCTTTAAAATTGTTGAAAATTTAAATTATTTCAGATAATCAATGGAATGGAGTTCATTGTTTGAAACAATTGAAATTACAAAAAAAACAACATACTTTTGGTAATAAAATTTGCATATCAGAGTTAATGGTCAGATGAACAAGAAATTCCAAATATTGCTCCTTGACATGATTTTGTTTTGGTCCCCATCGTTTAGTTTCATTGGTGTGAAGTCTTCTAATGAATGAGAGGAGTGAAGTCTGTTATAATAAAAAATCAAAAAAATCAGTTATATATACTATGAAAAGCAAATCTTGGATATATGTCCACTTGGTCGATTCAAAATTTGTTTCACAGAGAAAATTAACTGTACCTTTGCTATAATTGCCCGACATTCAACCACAAATGAACAATTCCGGAGAAGAGAGAAACACAACTCAATAGTTTTTAAGATGGGGGCTTTGTCCACAACATTCAACTCTTTTTGAATGATACTTAACAATTCAATAAATATGGATTGAGGTGTAGCGACTTTACGAGGAGTTACTCCAACTAAACTGAAAACCAAAAAAAAAAATCAGAGGTTGTACTATCAACACCGTCAAGTTTTTTTTTTTTGCTAGAAACATTTAGAAACGTTTTTATAACCCCTTGAAATTTTGTAAGAATATTTTATTTACTTTGTAGTCACCGTCAATGATTGTGAACCTAGAAATAGTAATTTGAAAAAAATAAAATTACTAATAGATAATAGTAAAAAAGCTGAACTTCAAAATTTCATTCAAAGTTAATTTTATTAATTATGTGTGTGTAAGGTACTAACCTTGGGGAAATTCTTCAGTGAAATTCAGTAAACATTCAATGAAAGCATGTAAAAGTGCTCTATCTGGACTAATGGTCCACCATTTGAAAATTTTGTGAATTGTGTCAGCAAGATTGTATTTCAAGGCTTGTTCCCTTCCTCTTTCATTGTCATAAAGAAGTGCTGTTATGACGGATAATATCCAAAGAGTTTCATCATGCCAAAGTTCTATAGACTTCTTTTTTATATTAGATTCATTTGGTTGAAAATTATTGACACCAAAACTTCGAATTTTTTCAATTAAAATATACATAACATCAATATCAATAGCAAAGTTTTTAGAATTAGGTGACATATTAAACAATGCTGCAAAAGTATGTAGAACTGCAACTCTTTCTTGGACATCTAAAGATTCTGCAATTATCGACTTTAAAGAATTACAAATAGTAGCACCATAGGAATTTCCTGTTTCTTGCCAATGACCATCACATAGAATCGGATGGTTTTTTACATCTTTTTCATTTTGAAATTTTGTTGCAATACTTAAAAAACTTTGAACAAAAGTAAGGGTTGTCTGACGAAATTTAGTGAGAGCTTCATTTTGTAACCACATGTGAATTTTTGGAAATATGACACCCCAATGAGACCATACATTTCGTTGTAAGTCTTCAAAATTCTCTCCAGCATCCACACATAAAATAGATAACAGAGTAAAGACATTGATCCAGAGGCAGGATAAAGTTTCTTTTGTTTTTTCTGCACAGTTAGAAGGTGGTCGTATAAGAAACAGTTGTATCAAATGAGATAGGTTCCGTTTATCTCCAATAAGGATGATTGACGCATTTCGATCCAATTGTGATATTGAAATAAGAACTTGGACTACACTGCCTAATGCAGAACAACATTTAACCCATGATGTTTCATCCATATCTGCTGTCAATGTTTCATGATTTGAGAGCAATCTATATAAAAAGTACATAATAATAAATAATATATTATTGGAAGTGTTTGGAGAAGTGGATTGCTTTATTCTTTATTGTAATATATATTCAATAGAATATATTCTTCAATATGTTCTTTATTTTAATATATTATTATAATATATTCAATAGAATTACGAACTATTTTAATTAAAGGCAATAATATATCCAAGATTTTTAACATCGTTTACACTGTAAACTGTTAAGTAGTATTAATGTGGTTACCACAATAATAAATTATAACTTAATACTTACATACATAATTTTTTTTTTCATAATATTTTATAGGATCATTGATACATGTATAAAAGTTTGTGCGTACCGAAATAAAACAGAATTGATTCCACTACTCATGATACTTTGTACAAATTCTGTTTTGGAAAGGGCCTCAGTATCCAATTCCTTCTCCGGTAAGAAATTTTTAACCAGTCCCAAGAATAATTTGCATAGATAAT
Source organism: Sminthurinus aureus (assembly GCA_034698265.1). Taxonomy (NCBI): domain Eukaryota; kingdom Metazoa; phylum Arthropoda; class Collembola; order Symphypleona; family Katiannidae; genus Sminthurinus; species Sminthurinus aureus. The sequence continues at coordinate 5,080 of JAQGBH010007028.1, forward strand.
TTAATACAGTTGGTGTAATAAATGAACTCATGTCATTGGATTCTACAAAAAAAAAAAGATTTACAGTAACCATCATTAATCTCAAAGTACTTTTAAATTGTCAACTTTGAAATATTTTCATTACATGGGGATAAAAGAAACGTAGAATATAATAATATGTTTACCATCGCCTCCTCCTCCTCCTCCTCCTCCTCCTCCAGAACGAGCCGATAGTTGAAAGGAGAGTACTGATGCTGAGTCATCACTACTGTCACTCTGATCTCCTGTGTGTAATTTTGGTTTAGATCCACTTCTATTAAGAGTTGAATGCCAATAGACATTTGATACTAATTTGACTAGATCCTCAAGATATTCTTGCATTGCAAGTGGAAAATCACCCTGAGCGTATGGTGAAAGCTTTCCAAGTTCTTTCCAATTATTTAATAAGTTCAATAACACTGCAGTCGCTTTATATTGAACAATGGGTGCTTCCGAAGGATTTGCAAGGTGCCTACAACATGAAAAGAAGTACGGAGTCAATGATTTTGCAAGAAATAAACAATATGTGTAGTAAGAATAGTTACAAAATATGTTATTAAAATGGGTTTTAGTATACTTATTAACTATTAATGTGTCTAATTCATTTGTGTAGAAAATAGATTTTTTTTTAAATTGATACAATTCTTACCTATATGGCATACCCCATAGTAGAGTTGGTGGGTCTAATCCAGAAAGAAGGCATGCTGCACCATTTTTTGAAGCACATAATATTTGACAAATCTATTAAATTGAAAATAAAATAATAAAATAATAAAATAATGTATTAATAGCATGTATATGTAAAATGTAAATATTACTAATAAATTATAATTATTAGAAAAGGGAAGTTAAAAATAGTAGGGTACTCTTACATGAAAAGCTACAGCTCTTGCTTGAGAACTTTCAACAGTCCAAAGAAATGAAATATTATCAATACATTTATTTATCCATTCCCAATTAGCTTCTTTTTCATTGTTACTTTTATCTAACATGATAATTAAATGGAGCATAGAAAGGGAGGCATAATGAATTGGTCCACGATTTCTGAATGAGTCAACACTAGTCCTTTCTCCTAGAGATCCTAAAGCTTCACAAACTCTATTCAATAGTCCCAAGATGAAACTACGATTTTTCTGCAACTTTTCTTGAATTGTTGATTTTGAAGTTAAATGTGCAATGCCATACATAACACCATGTAAGGAAGCTGTTTTAGAAAATTACAAATTAGTAAAAAAAGAAAGAAAGAAAGAAAGAAACATCAACATTAGTTCTTTTTCTGTCAACCACAAACCAAAGGACATGTACTGTATTTCTACCACATCATATCTATCTATTTTGTATATTTATGTGATTTTTTATTATAAATAATAAATAAGTATGAAATTATTTCTTACCCGAAGATGAATATCCCTCATCTGCAGCATCACTCAAAATTTGAGAAAATGTACTAAAGAGTTCCCACAATAATGTAGATTCATCTGAAGTCGTGCCGAGTTGTTTTGTCAAAATACAATGATAAAAATCCAAGAGAGATCGTAGAATATTAGAAAGAGTTGTACCAGATGAATCCAACTCATTTTTACTACAGTGTTGAATTAAAAGTCTAAATCCAGCACAATTTTTGGTACCACATAACGGTACGATCCATTCTAATAAAGGGAAAGCCTCTTCAATATGTAATAGAATGAAACTTAAAAGATCCAAAACTCTCACTAATAAATTTTCATCCTCTTGACTTGTAGGTTCAACAGACAAAAATCGATAGAATGCTTCTCTCCAATTTGGATTTCTAAATATAGTTTCATAATCCACATCTCTTGCTGAATGTTGTTGTTGTTTTCCCTTTTTCTCTGAATGTTTAGGATTTCTTTTTTTACGAGATTTGAGTATTAAGACATATGAGCATTCTTTCAATTTATGAACCGCATCATACACTCCTTTATGACCACTTGAATTTTGAACATCTATCAGGTGATTAACAAAAGCCTTCAAAGGATCTTCCCAAGTTCCATCCTTAAATTTCCCTTGATATGCAAATGATATGGATTCAAGAAGGTAGTCTCCAAAAATTACTTCATCGTCATCGGCTGGTTGAAACGGTGCTAGTGGTCTAGTTGAGTATGCATTTGAATATGTATCTCCAGAACTTTTCAAGTCATACAAAATCTCTTGTAGAATCATCATTAAATTTTTTGTACTCACATTAGGAAATATTTGAACACATTTAAGAAAGGTAACGGTGAATGAGGACAATAACACCCATCTTGTAACACGATTGGAATCAAAAAGTATTGATCTGGATATTACTCGTAAAATTTTACAAATATTTCCAGCAAAATAATCTGAATTAGAAGCTGAAAGATCCGCAGCAGAAAGAGGATATGAATCTCCATAATATCCTTGAGGTCCTTTTGTCTATAAGAAAATCATTCATATAATTATTACCATAATGTTATTACTCCTTCATGACTTTTTCTTACATATATATCTTAATTGACGTTTTTTAATATCATGGTTTCATAAACTAAAACGAATAGTGCAGAAAGAACAGCAACTTTTTTTTATCCATGTACATATACTACACATACATAAAAATCTTGTATAAAAGCCTTTTTAATGAAAAATCTACTTACTTCAGATACAAATGCATTTTCAGAACCATGAAGTTCACTGGAATTTAATTGACAAAAACGAAAACGAAGGATACGAGCAAGTTTGGATAAAGCTTGAAATGCTACATAATTAACTTTTTCATCCATCCAAGAATCTTGAACAATTTGAGCCAAACTCTGGAATTCAAAAATAATATATACAACAAGGGAATAAATTCCAAAAAATTTAATAGCGTAAACATGTTTACATATTATTATGTACACATTTCTTATAAAACATAGTTTGTATTATTATTCACCCCACCGCACAAAAAATGAAAAAAAAAATCATTAAAAAAATAGAAAAAAAATATATTTACCAAACTAACAGCTGATTCTTGTATAAAAACTTCTGGAGGAAAATCATGGAGAAGTACATCTCGTACAAAACTACAGGTCATAAAAACTAAATTTTCATTTTTTGATGTAAGAGACTCTACAGTTGAACTCAAAACACGTCTATCTGATGGACCCAATCGTATAGTCTTAATTGTTACAACTTGAGAAACTTTTAATTTTTTCCATGGTTCATGTCCTCCAGGTGGTTCTCGACTTTTTGATTTGGCAGGGAAAAAGTTTTGTGCAGGAACATCCGAGTAGCCAGATAATTCAGAGTATTTCTCAAACTCATCCATTTCTCTAAAAGATGATAAAGCTATATTTTTAGAAACATAAGAACTTGGAAATAAAGTTGCTGGTGGTGGTGGTGGTGTAGGTACACTCAAATTTCCTTGCCAGGTTTCATCTGCTGGCCCTTCACAATGAATGTAGAAACTTCCAACTCTGTCCAAAAGTTTATTGATTGAATTTCGAATGTCACCACAAAATTCCAATCTTCTTTTGGATAATAATGTATCTAAATGATTCCCAATGAACAGTTTTCGAAATTCGTCATGCTATATTTTCAAAATTAAAACAAAACAAAATACAATATTGTGTGGGGGGAAAATGACTAACAAAAAATGTAGACAAGTTATGAAGATTCAAGTTTGGCATGTATATTTTATATTTTATTGGTACATACTTGAACATAATATATTATTATACAATCAAAAGTAATAGCAAAAGTTCGAAAATAATTAGACTACCACAGCACACAGCATAGCATATTTGGCACAGACAGTTTTGATGAAATTGATTTTTTTGAAAATGAAACATACACAAGCAGAAAAAATAAAATCGACAGTATAGGAAGAAGAAAGCTAACAAAATGTTTATTCACAATCTTCGTTTTGGAAAGTTCAAAAACAAAGCGTGTACATGCAATGTATACATTACTATGTATCTATCATTTGATAAATATGAAGAAATCTGTTTACCTGAGCAAGACGCGTAAAAAGACGAATGACCAATTGAAAACCCTCAAAGTTTTTATCCAGGGGATCATCTTTTCGAATCCAGGGAGTTAATCGATGTAGCAAGTCTATTCGTTGACTTACACTGTCACTTGATATGAGACCACAGTCAAGTTTTCTCCAAAGACATTTTAGGGCCCGCAAGCGAACATCTTGTAAATCATGACCTGTAAAAGTTGTAAAACATGAGAATAATAATATGTACAATATAAATGATTATATCTATAATATCATGTTGTACATCTATGATCCTGTACAGAATGTACGTATGAAGGGGAGACATTGTACATGGTTAGAATGATAAATCGAAAACGATTTAGAGTTACTGCAAGAAAATAAATGTAGGTAGTTAGTTCCTGTCACGAAATAATAGAAGAAAGGGGGGAATAGGGAATAGGGTAGTAAAAACGTTTTACTAAACAGATGTATATGTTTCCAGATTTCTTTTAACAAGAGAATCGTGAGTAAAATACATCAAGCCATAATATATGTGTACACACATGATTATACATTACATGCATATATGTATATAGATATACAAAAACAAACATACTTTGATGGTCTACTCATTCCTAATATATAATTTGTAGTTTGTGTATTTACTCAATCGACTAAACTTTTGAACTTACCCAGATTAGTAATCAGTTGATTTGTTGTATCCGAGTAGTAAAAATCATCATCATTTTCTCCATCATGCAATGTCAAGTATTTTAGTCGTTGTTGTGCTTGAGACGGGAAGTTCATGTCGTTAGTATTATTAATATTATTAGTGAGACTCTTCTCAACATGATTGTTTAGGTCCATCTTTGAAAATTGATATTACGAAACTATGAGTATTATATACGTCTTGAGGTTGGAGAATTATTATGTATATGTAGAAACTTCTTATTGTATAATATATATATATATATATTATTATTGTTGTTATTTATGTATATTAAAAACTTCCGACGTTCGACATCAACACAACACAACAACAACAACGTCCGAATTAAAGCATTTACTAAACTCCTGAGTTGTACCTGGTAATGTAATAAGAAAAATAATCGATACAAAGATATACATAAATGATACAGAGGATTTTATAATGCATTCTAAAAGACTTGTTGTAATAATAATAATAACAAAATGTTACAGTATAAGTGAGCGAGTGGACTTAGTGATTAAGTACTATAGAGAATATACATTGGTCATTTCTCCTTCTTTTCCTTTTTTCGGTTCATTCGAGAATTTGTATGTGTCCAATGGAGACAACTCGTACCTTGTACGAAGTTGTAAGAACTATTTTACATTATATATATCTAACCATGTACTTTTTACGTAGAAAGTTAATGCCTAACGTCTACCAGGAACCAAGCTCCTGTATCTATCTATATATATGTATAAACAATCATATAACGGATGTATTTCAACATCAAAAAAACAAACAATTGGATCAATAAATCTGGACATAGACTATTTCTTGTTTGGATACTAATGAAAAAACTTTCTCAAAGTAAAAAAAGATTGTAGTACGCAGTTTCATTTCTTCAGTAGTCAAACACAACATTTTATATTGGACGCTTTTGTCATTAATAATATAATAATAAAATATATACACTAAACAGGATTAATTTTGTAGAATTTTTGAAAACAGAATGCATCTCGCCTCGGAGTTCTATTATCAAAAATAACCTACCCAAATAAACTAATATAATTCCTACAATTTGTTGCTTGTACTTCTGTTATTTTTTCATGTCATTTTCCATTAAGTTTCTGAACAAAGTAAAGTAAATAATAATATAGACATCAATCAAGTCCTCGTTCCTCGTTTATTGATTTTAGTTTATACACTTCCTATCAAAGTGAACGAGTTCTTTGAAGTTATTTTTATGTTCACGATATAACAACCAAATAAAATGCAAGTATTCTGAATTCTGAAAACTAAACATTTAAATACAAAAACATCACTGACACAAAATTGAGTTTTGACATAACATTTTATCTTGTCAAAACACTCAACACTATACAAGTACGCTGTTTGTTTACATTTCTTTGAAATACAGATATGAGAATTTACACGCTTACCATTTAGATTGGGACAACCGTTCTTAGTAATGATGATGTTCATAATTAGTTATAGTATTTAGTATGGCACAAAAAGAGTATTTGTGATACTTATATTTCTAAATTTTTTTTATAAAAAACTACGTAGAAAAAGGTAAAATTTTGAGCAAAATTTTCAAAAGTCGATTACCGGCTTTTTTTCGTTCGTTCGTTAATGCAAGCATTGAAAATAGAAATCGCTCGAGGCGAAATTTCATAGAATTTATTTGCTAGACTTTCTCTCACTTTCTCTCTTTTATTGTTTATGAGTAACTTTCGAATCCATTCAAAAAGATTTGAACAACAAAATTAGTAAAAATTTTTTGATAATTTTATAAAAAACTAGAGCAAATTCTAAGAATTTTGACCCCTATATCATACCCCTATCACCTAAGGGTAACCCGCTATAGCCAATTGAAAAAATGGCTAAAGTGCTGT
>JAQGBH010007029.1:0-11621 GCA_034698265.1 Sminthurinus aureus
TTCTCTTAGCCAGAGTAATGGCTATTTCTCTTAGCCAGAGTAATGGCTATTTCTCTTAGCCAGAGTAGTAGCCATTTTTGTTAGCCAGAGTAATAGCCATTTCTCTTAGCCAGAGTAATATCCATGTCTCTTAGCCAGAGTAATAGCCATTTCTCTAACCAGAATAATAGCCATTTATCTAGGGTTACACAGACCGTCTCGCCATCGGATACGGATTTTATGAGGGGGTAGGATAATTTTACACTGGTGTACACTTATTGTGGGTTTTGTCTGTTTCCAACACGTTCATGTATATATGAATTATAAATGAACGGAGTAAGGACACATTTATATGTATATTCAGGTATATAAATACAAATTTATCAACAAGGTGTTATATTGTCCAATACTTTCAGGCTAGGAACATCTTTATTTTCTTGGCCTCTGAGTCAACTACCAGTCGTTGAAGCAAAAACTGCTAAGGAAAGTGGTGGTGGTGAAAATTCGGATGTTGCATTAACCGAAGAAGAAAATAAAGTTGAAGATGCTGAAAAGTCATCCAAAGGGAAGGCACCCAAAGTCGGATTTCGTGACCGTAAAGTAAGTTAGATTTGTATGCATAAAATTCAGGCAACTATGTAACATAAATCCAAAATACTGATGTAGGTACACAATACACAGTACGGATGTTTTTTCTTTTACACTACCAACTAGATTATTGAGTATGAAAATCGAATTCGTCAGTACTCAACACCAGATAAGACTTTCCGTTATTTTGCAACTCTACAAGTAATTCATCCAAATGGTGAAAATGAAGTATTTATGACACCCGATGATTTCTTACGATCCATTACTCCAAATTTGAAGCAACCCGATGGTAATATTTCTTTTGGATATAACTATTCATAATACATTTACATATATGTACATTTCAAACCAGCCATGTAAACATGTTTGTTGCTAAAAAAAAGTTTGTTTTTATTGTGATTTTGTAGGACTGGGGTTGGACCAATTTAAACGATATGATCCAAAAGTAAGTCTAGCATTTTCATTTTTCTTTGATATATTTCTTACTGAAAACATCAATACATATTATATATATTGTAGGATTCATGTGTAATCCATAGTCAAGAAGAGTGAAAAAATCCAATTTTATTGGAGATTTCATATAATAAACGTATTATATATTATATATACTAATGTGATGTGATGTTTAATCGTCTGTTTACCAAAAATATTACATTATGGTAATATTTATATTTGTTTACATAATGTGTGATGTTTCTGTACCCTATATTATGCTGATTTGCGTTTAATTTTTCGCTGAGCAATATGACTAGTTAAAAATTTATAAGTATTCTAAAAAATATTACATACTTAATCTGAGTTTTATAGCTACCTTGGAAAATAATTCAACTCCCCTTTTAGATCACATTTATTTACAGAGTGTGTCAAAGACAAAGTACTAAAATAATTATTATACTTATTAATTCTAGCTTAAATGCTGAAACCCCAAGCGTATCCACATTTTTTTCATTTCAAACATCTATTCGTGTATACATACTTACACGCAATAGCTTATTCTTCTGCCCTTTTACTCTTAAATATACATTGTAATTATTATCAATGTTGGTAGCATGATACGCTGAAATTTAACTTTATAGAATTTTTTTTGCTCAAATCAGGTTTACTTTTACAAAAAACAGCCAATTTACAAAATTTATATAGACAATACACAATTAATGACCAAAGATTTTTAATGTGCAACAAGAAACATCCAATTTAATCTTTTGTTAGTGTAAACTCGAATCACTAAATATAGTACTAAATATTATGACATACAACACTCGTATACAAAGTACATCTACAATCTACATGTTTTATACATACGACACAATAATTTTTATTGTTGTTGTTGAATTTTTGCTAAAATTTTCAAAAGTATACGACTCTTTTTATATATTATTATATATATTATTATGTCTCTGTATTTTTGTCTCTCTTTCTCTATCTATCTGTGTGTTGCTCATCATGGTCAAAAAATCAGACGTACGGGGAGGTAATCTCAGGATCTCTCTGGAATTCTGTAACTGTCTTTCTCTCTGTCTTTTCTCTTTCTGTCTAAACCTCTGTCTTTATTTCTCTCTCTCTCTCTCAATCTCTCTGCACTCCAGTATTCAGCACACTTTTATTCTAAAATCTATTGTTTATATCCAATATATATATACAATGAATCTTGTGTGCACTGATGGGATGTCATATAAATTTCGATAGAATGGAATGTTTTCTCTCTCACTTTTCACTGACTTTCTTTCCGTTTACATCAAGCTTTCTCCTCGAGTTTTTTTTTATCCGCTCACTTATGTATACTTATTTATATCGTCCTTAAAGAGCCATCGATGTGAAAACTTAATTTTTATTATGTTAATGCCATAACCATTGTCATGCTATTCCCTGTCTGTTTTTGCCTGATTTTAGGCTCCTTTTCTGTACTATAGTGTGCTCTTCATCTTTTTCATTATGTTAAATGTTAAATGTTAAATATATATATACGTATACTCTTGTTCTTGAATCTTTTTATGTTTCAATGCATATGCCACAGGGACCTATTTCATTTTCATTTCGAGTTTAAATATTTAATATTGATGAAAGTTTTACTTTCTCGTATGTTTTTCATTCTCCAAGGCTAATGTAATTCTGTTGTATCGATTATATGGTTGCTGTATTTTGTTTTGTATAAATGATAAGCTCAAGTCATTAATGACATATTTTTACAATAAAACTTAAGAGCATTATATTAGTCTACTGTGCAGGATAAACCAGCAAAGAAAGAATATTTGAAACACATTTGTGCATGTAACGCACATGTACTTTTCATTTTGTAAATAGTATATATATATTATGATATATTATATAGACACATGGCACTTACACGTACATATTTTATTTAGACATTCAATGTAAAAATCTAACAAATTCGTAAATAGTAGCACTCACTAAAAGTTTTTTGATATGTGTCACAATAACTTTGTCACGTACTAGTACACACGCCACATGTCGAAGATCTCGTTTTGAAAGTCCGATCCGTCCTACACATTACACGTATATATATAGAACGGGTTCTCTTTTAAAACTAGACCCTCGATTTGTGAATAGTGAATACTAATGATACAGCTTTTTGCAGTGTAGCAAATAATTATTATTGATTTATATTATTCAATAATAACAAAGTCATTCGGAAAATTAAAAGTAACAATAATTAATATTGTTAAAATAAATATAAATAAGATTCTTTGAAAGACTGCACAAATATTGATATTGTAATACAAAAGTAATATACAACCCATTCTACTATAATGTATTGAAATCTATAATTCATGGAATAAGTAGTTATTAACTATGTACTTGATATTTGAGATGTGTAGTTTTATAGAAAGAAACTGTAGTCGCATGCTATCAACCATACATACATAATATATATATATATATAGATTTGAATGAATTTTGATTTGGTAGAGTTCACTATCTAGTGGATGAACACAGTTCATTAATTATAAATCAATACACAGAAATGACGTTAAAAAAACTTTATAATCATACAGCTTGTTCTTGTTTACTTTGTCATTTTGATTGCATGAAATGCAACAGCTGGCAGGGAAATTGGAATTGGAACTTGATCCAGACAGTATATTTTACAAACTAGGAAGTGCTGGCCTAATCTCGTTTTCTGACTATATATTCTTACTCACCGTTTTATCCAGTAAGTAAATCATTTACTGAAAACTGTAAATAATGTTTTTTTAACCCTGTCTTTAATGGTGGGGTGTTATTCATGAAAATTTGGTTGAACTATTGGTGACTTAAATACATGTCCTTCTATTCAAAGTAGCAAGTAGTAGCTGTTTAAAATTCTCGACTTATTTTATCGATTTCTCATTTCTCGTCTCACATCCTTAAGTAAATAGTGAAGATTCCTGATTGTTTTAGCAGATAAAACAATAAATGTAAATGACTACAATGTAATAATGCTTTCTTTTTTATGTAGCTTCTAGGAGACATTTTGAAATAGCATTTCGTATGTTTGATTTAAACGGTGATGGAGATGTTGATAATGAAGAATTTGAGAGAGTAACGGCTCTAATTCGACAGCGAGTAAGCATTGGCTCAAGACATCGCGATCATTCAACTACTGGAAACACGTTTAAAGGAATGAATTCGGCGTTGAGTTCATACTTTTTTGGGGCTGGACGAAAAGAGAAATTGACAATTGAAAAGTTTTTAGAATTTCAACAACAATTACAGACTGAAATTCTAAACTTAGAATTCCGTCGTAAAGAACCAAATGAACAAAATAGAATAAGTGAAGCGGATTTTGCCGAGTTACTTCTGGCCTATGCAGGCTATCCACCAAAAAAAAAAGCACGAATGCTAAAAAGAGTAAAGAAGAAGTAAGTAAAAGTTGAAAAAGAGAAAGTGATCGATTTATATAAGTATAGGGTAAAAAACCTTCTAGTTTTCTTGATACTATTTAGTTACAAATGAAAAGAATTGACGTAATTATTATTTTCTCTTTCTTTTACTACAGGTGTAGGAATGACCTCGAAAAAAAAGATGCAGAATATGCTGTAGGGATATCTTTGGATGACTACCTGCAATTTTTTCATCTTTTAAGTAGTATTAATGATGTGGATGTAGCTTTGACGTTTTATCATATCGCAGGAGCAGCCATAGATCAAGGTAAAATAATATACATGCATACACATAAGTATCCATTTTTGTATTTATCGACATATTATTATGATGTCTATTATTTATCTTTGTAGAAATGGCATCGTATTCAAATGATTTTCACAGGAAGTATACAAACATCATGTTTTAGCTGGTCGATTTATAAAACATTATAAATAATGATAACAATGTATGTACATGAATTTATTTCTAGATACTTTGAAGCATGTTGCAAGAACTGTTGCCCACGTTGAGCTGTCAGATCATGTCATAGATGTAGTTTTCACATTATTTGATGAAAATCGTAAGTTTTTGAACATATGGAGTGTATATATATATATATATTATGCATATATTTTTTCCCCACAAAATCTTACTTTCTCAATTTTCTATTACTGAAAATACTATAATACAATTACTTATATTATGGTGCCGGTTAATTTCCAAACAGAGGATGGTCAACTGAGTAATCGAGAATTTGTGGCTGTAATGAAGAATCGTCTCATGAGAGGACTTGAAAAGCCAAAAGATACAGGTATTTTTTCTCTTACAAAATAACATAATTTTTTAAAATTATGTTGTAAAGGTTGACGTCATATCAAAAACTTACTAAACCTACACATGCTTGATTATTTTTTATTATTCCAGGTTTTTTTAAGCTTCTTCGAAGTGTTGGACGATGTGCAAAAGAGTCCCTCCCTACTGTGGGATAAATATTTCTCCTTACTATAATATTCAAGATATTTGTGCTTAGTAAATCTTTTACATTAAACTACGAACTTATACTATTCTGGTCTCAAATCGAGTATTTATATGCATAATAATATATTCCTACATCCTACATGTTCACAATGAATCCAAATGAATTCACATTACGGTAATCGGTGCTGTAATATTGTATAATATTAATATAAATATAATTATCATAAACTAAAAAGGTACGTTATTGTATAACGCTATCATTATACATGTATTAAAATTAAGAAGAAAAACTATACCTTCAACACAACACGAATTCTAGTCGTCAAAATACCTTTTGTATTCCTTTTTTTGTAAATACATATATACATTATGTCTTACATTTGCTGTAATAATTATTATTGTTACGCTCCTAACTCCTAACTATAACGTTGTTGATTCAACTGTATGAATTATTGTTACAATAATATACAAGCTATATATATATCTGTAATGTAAGTTTTTTCTATTATGTCAAAAACGCAAACAACAAACTACCACGTCAATAATAATAATAATAATAATAGTATTACAATAATATTATTATTATTTTCATTATTATTATTGCTACCTATTATTTGTGATAAATGAACTCAAATAAACTTGTTATTCAATAGTCTTAAGCAAAGCAAAGAATTATTCTACATCATAACTACTTTTTGAAAAACGTGTCACTTTTGTACAAACCGAACGGCTAGCATTATTTTCATACTTCATAATAATATATTATGGACAACAATTTATGCAAAAATTATAAAACATGCAACATATTGTATGCTTTGAAATTTGCAATTATTAGATTGAATTTAAAACTGAATCTAAACCCTAGGTTTCTTAAAATACTAATTACATGAATTACTTCATGTATAAAAAAACGTCCATATTTATATGTAAAATGTTAAAATTTATTAACCATTTGTCTGTGTAGTCTTACATGTACATATGATTCATTCATGTATTTGATATATACAATCGTTAACTTTTACAGTTATATTAATACCCAAGTTTTGAGAATACACTGATTACAAATATTCATAATTTACATTTACTTATGCATACAATATATACAATAGACGCATAAGTTACTCAAGTATACATTCAATGTAATGAAAATTAGGACAAAATCCCTACAACCACAATGTATATTATCTTATATACCAGAATCAATACGCCTGCGGTAGAAATAAACTTTCTACATACATAAAAAATTTAAAGATCATAAATAACACATCATAATTATTTATATATACTAAAAATTCTAATATTCTATATTCTCACAATTATTTTAGTCATAACTTTATGTTGTACTTGATACAATAGTCATCAAATGGTGTATCTAGGGAACGGTAACTAACCCCTCTTTTACGTAAGTTTAATAATATAATTATTGCTATGATACAAAATACAATACGATGAAGATCATTGAGTCACATACAATATTTTAAATACGGTTAATAAATTACCCTATTATTAAATTGTATAATGACATACATATTTAAATAGCATGTACTTAGTTTGGCGTTACGAATTCGAGTAATACGCAAAATTGAATCAAATCACAGCATAATTAGTATTATTATTCTGGTTTATAATAATAATAATGTGTACATTATTACTTAGAAACAACAATCACAAAGTAACATAATTAGTACAATACATGATAATGTGCTCGATAAATACTGTCACTACTCTAATTGAATACATTCATGTGTATATGTATGTTTATCCATAATCTATATATATCAATTTTTATACGTAAATCATTGCAAAACATACTGATGTTCTGAAAAATAAAACACATAATGTCTGTCGATAGTCTGACATATTACACGTGTAGGTTTTTTTTCCTTATATCAAATCTTTTTTTTAAACCCCCATTTCAATTTTCTAAAAAAAAGGAACAACTATTAATGTTAATAACAGATATTTTAAAGATTCATAATGATATAATGTCTTAAGTCTTCATGAAACTGTACTATGTAAATACCAAGAATCTAAAAGTAACTAACTTTTCTTAGTTTTTAAAAAAAAAAAAAATTAAATATAGGTACCTCCATATCTACTGTCTACTGTAACCTAGATTCAAACATAATACCTAAACTATGTTTCCATTTTTCATTTTTAATACAGTTTGTACAATATTAAAAAACTAGGTAGGTCTTTTTTTTCTCAAAAATAAAGAGCACTTCCTTTTAGTTCTTTTTTTTTTAACAACAAAAAAATAATCGTCTACATTTTACTGAAACAAAAAACAATGAGATTTATAGTCTAATAATTTGAGTAGTATGTACTCTTTTGTTACATACAAGTTTGAAAATTTGAACCTCTAAGAAAACACCTTGTGATACTATACAACTCATAATAATTTGCTTAAAAATGTTAAAGCAATAGTTATGATAAATATATTGAACTTGATGACGTGTACAACACGTAGATATGTGTGTTTTTTCTATGCATGGATGTACTCTGTTAAACTTTCTTAAAAGAATAATATGTTTAACGTTCACACTGAGAAAAAGTTGTTGAAAAATCCACACATTCCAATAAATAGTATATATACATATTTTAATACCTCTCCATAGATTCTGCAGTATTTTCTTGTCGACTGGTGGTGTCCAACTTATTCCTCTCCGATTTGACCATATAAATGAAATAAGTAACAATTTCTTTTTCAGAGACAGGGATGGTTTTAAAATGACGCATCAACACCTAAAAAAAAAATTTCAATTATTTACATCTTAGATCTCTGATAAACTAATTACCTAAATGCTTTTCGATTTCCTTAGCCATGTGTTATATGAAATACATTATATTATTATAGAAAATGTGACTAGATCCCTAATGACTTACATCTGCCAACTGAGCTTTATTTAATCCAGGCCTTGTAGGAATTTTGAAATGTTTTTTGTATCGTCTTAAGGTGTTTACTTGGAGTTGAAATAGATCCACTTCAGGAATATCATCACCTTCAACCATGTCATCTTCATCTTCATCTCGTTTTGTTTGTTTTGAAGTTCTTGCATTTTGAATAACCATTTTGTGGTAGTCACAAATATAAATGTGTTGGGCCTATATATGTATATGTATACCACAATAACAACAAATTAGACAAAAAATATTGAGGACATAAGTCATATGGCATACTTATAAAATACACAATGAAATAGAGTGTGAAAGTGTATATATACATTATACATATATGGCTAAATATAATCCATAGACAAAATATTACATGTTTTTTTACAATTCAATCACTATTTGTATGTATTATCTAAGTATTATATACTGTACACTTTGTATTTACTGCTAAATAAATAAATAAAAGTAGAGAACATTATAATAATATAATATTATTATTATTATTATTTAGCTTACATGAGTATCAGTTTCAAGTCGAAGACGTTTATAGTAAACTGTTTTTTGGATTCTTTTACTATAACTTGCATTCCCAGCCGGTCTATGACACCTTCTTCCATCATCAACTAGACAACATATTTGACCTCTTGAACTTTGACTAGTTGAACCATAACCACCACTAGTCAAAGTTGACTGATGACCTCCTAAACTACTACTACTAGTAGTAGTATTAATACCTGAACCACCACTATTTACATTACTACTAGTACTTGTACTATTGTAATAAACTGGTGGTTTAGTATTATAGTCATCAAAATCGTCTTCACTTTGATAACTTCCACCACCTCCTCCTGCTGTTCCTCCTAATCCGTTCATAATTATAATTAAAAATTCACAAAAACAAAAAAAAATGTACTTTCGGATTTTTAAAAACAAATAATGTTGTTGTTGTCTACAAAAAGTTTGTGTTTATTTCTTTGTCAAATAAAAGTATTTCAAACTCTTGTTCAATGTATTTTATATAAGCAAAGAGAATATTGATTTTTATAATAATTGTAGTTAGTAGTTAGTCTAAAACTTTATTTATTTATCTATCTATATTTAGTCAACAAACTGTTATAAAATCCTCCTGCTTGCTGCTTAGCTGAGCTGAAAATGTCAAAAAAAAAAAAATATTTTCTTTCCCCCTTCTTTTGGATTTGAAAAATAGGAAATCCAAAAATTCACTTGCTGCACATGACATCTGTTAGAGAAACTGTGTCTAAAACTATCTTGTACATTAGATTTGCAGAAACAGCGTGTTGCTGGCCAAAAATTTGCTATTTAAGAGTTTAATAAAACACATTTTTTATTAAATTAAAGGTAAGATTGTTATATTTAATCATCAATTATTGTTTCATCTGTTCATTGTTTGGTTCATGTTGTAATTGTTCATTAAAAGTATCATCATTTGAAGTTTTTGTTTTGATTTCATAATTTTGATTTGAATAGATGGCTAAGCAAAAGGGAGAAAAGAAGAAATCCACAATCAACGAGGTCCTTAGCCGGGTTTACACAATTAACCTTCATAAGCGACTTCATGGAATCCGATTCAAGCGACGAGCACCTCGAGCTGTCCAGGAAATCCGAAAGTTTGCTGAACAACAAATGGGAACCCATGATGTTCGTATTGATGAGGGAGTAAATAAGAAAGTTTGGTCAAAAGGAGTAAGGTATGTTGTGCATATCATAATATGAAAATAAACCATACTCATCAAAAAATATATTATGTTTTATAATTTATACTATAAAATAGTTTGCATTTTAGGCATTTTATGTATGTTTTAGTACACTATTTTATGAATTTTAACTTGGTAGTTGATCATCTTTATAATGTTGTATAGTGTATGTATACATACGATTATATAGTGTGATTGTACACATGTGAATCTTTTTAGTATTACTATATATTTTTATAAATGACAATAATAATGAGGTATATTTTATAATTAAAAACCAAGTGAAGTGTTTTAATAATAATTAATATAATGTTATGTGACTCGTTTTAGCCTGATATTATTTCAACATGGGTTTTTGTTTCTTTTTTTGTTGTAAAATATAGAAATGTTCCCTTTCGCCTAAGAATCAAATTGGAGAGAAGAAGGAACGATGATGAAGATTCCGTTCACAAGCTGTACACCATTGTCACCTATGTACATGTGGAAAGTTTCAAAGGACTGTCGACTTTAAATGCTGAATCTAAATAAACAACAACAAAAAATATCTAATATTTGGTGTGTGATGCCTAAGTTTAAATTTTCGTTTTATTCGAAATAAAGATTTTCATTTAAAGGAAAAGGTATTTGAATTTTTTTTCTTAAATTTATTTTGTTTCCTTTTTGGTTCTTTTACTTTTTCCATTATTTTAAATTCATTGAGCAAAATTGATTATTTATGGGATGATAGTGATTCAATTTGTAGGTATTTCATGTTACACTCTTTTTATTAAGCATATATTTAATATGTACTCATGTGCAGATTTTATCAACATTATAATAATTTCCTTCTTTCTTATGTGCCTTAGAAAATCAGTAGATTTCATTGGTTGACATTCCACATCAGTTGTATCTAATTTATTATGCATAATTTTTAGAATCCAAAGATCAAACATCTATCTACTTTTCATCATTTATTTCCCCGTAAAAACTAGGCAGGGCATAGTTTATTTTGAATTAGTAATGATTATGAATTATAAAATAGTATTATAGTCATTGTAAATTGTAACATTTGCTATTCGTATAATATATAACATGGTAACATACGTAGAGACGTTACTATTATTTCATCAAATATTTATACGTATAAATTAATTTTTGTTACGAATTTTTAATATCAGTTAAACGTTGTTGTTGATTTTAATATTGTATTATGATCAAGATAATTCAGGATTTGTATACACACGTTGTCCAGCAATCCATGTAGATAAAACATTTAAGTTTTGAGGATCTAACATTGTAAAATCGGCATCAGTATCATAGTCTAAAGTTCCTTTTGATTTTTCAATCTTCATTAATTTTGCTGGATGTAAAGTGGCAGCTTCTAAGGCTTCAACAAGTGTACAATCTAATAATAATAACAGGGATATACAGACAAGCCAATAAAAAATAAGGCATTGTTTAGGAAAATGAAAATATGAGAAGGCAATTATTTTATTTTATACTGTAATATGCTACGCAGGTAGATAAAATTTTGGCATTAGTATAATATAATATGTAGAAGTCCATCAGATTCTTACCCTTACGGCATTCCTTAGATTATGAGAGAGAGGCAAAAGAAATTTC
>JAQGBH010007030.1:0-11621 GCA_034698265.1 Sminthurinus aureus
ACTGTCTATTCTTTTAGAAAGTTCCTCTCAACTTTTGAATTCTCCATACAAATACATGGAGAGCGCGAAAGTTGAGAGGAACTTTCTAAAAGAATAGACAGTAGCTCTTGTACTGAAGTATATGAATATGCACTTAAGTGTATAACCGCGAGTCACTATGAATTGTAGATAGTTTCACATATTATATTATACATAAGAGAGATCTATCAACGCAATGAATCAAATTTCAGATTTTAATAACAATAATTTTGAACAGAGAGTAGATATTTTATTATTTATAATAATAAAGTAAGATTCTAGAATAATATGTTATTTCTCATATTTCTCTCCCTGTTTATTTATTTGATTGAATACACTATATATAAATGTACAATGTATATTATAAGAATAATCATATTATTAGTATACTTGAAAGCGAATAGAATCAAAAAATATATATTTAGCTACACTACGTAGATTTTTATCTCTATATTATATTATACCATATATTATGCACAATATTATGATGTATCACCTAATTATTATCGACGACGTTATAATATATACTATTCTGTAGCATCCTTAAAATAATAATTCTATACTTATTACTATTTTTTCGTCCAAATTAGACCGGAAAACCATGACTGGACAGAAAGAGTTCCTCATCAACATCAACCTGGAGGAAAAGAAACAAATACTCCAGTTCAAATTTATGCTACAACTTTACGCCACAAATCATCATTTAATAGTGGTGCTGGTGCTAGTAACACAGATAATGCTACTACTCAAAATCCTAATTCGAGTAGTAGTAGTCAAGCAAATTCTTCACTTCAATACAGTAATAGTCTTCCACGAGGTTTCCATACAGAAAATTCTTATAAAAATCAACGTGCCCCAAGACCTCCAAGTGTTTTTGCTGCGATTCCTACAGTTCCCACGACTAATAATGTTACTACTACTGCTACTACATCCTCATCAGCAACAACAACCGCATGTAACAATCCTAATAATCCTATTGATATTATTAAAAAAGGAGGAGGAACTAGTGTTATTAATCGTCACCAAGAAAAAGAACAACAACATAAACTAGATGAATCTTTATCAGAACATGCAATTCCTCAATTGGAATCTTTACAACAGCAGAGACAACAGCTGCAACAATCAGAACTGCGAAATGTTGTTGAAGATCATCATCAACAAGATGTACAGGTTTCCTCCTCTTCTAATAATGGTGATAATGGTATAGGATTTGAAAATATAGAAACTGAAATAAGAAAATTAAGCCTAGATTCGAATAATCCAATTCCATCAAGTCAACAAGAAATTAAAGAAGAAAATAATATTACTACTGACAGTATCCAGCAGCAAGCTGTGCCTTCACCGTCGTCTTCACAGGCCATTAACCATTCAACGTCTACAAACACCACAACATTACTTACTGATCGTCCAGTCCCCGCTCCCAGGTCTAGTCTACTTCAAAATAATAGTAGTAGTAGTAAAGAAAAGGAAATGCCTATTGTTAAAGAACGTCCCAGTTTAATGGCCAAGCCACGTGATCTTGCCAAACGAACAACGAATTACCAGTGTCCAAATACTGGAGTGAATAATGAACCAAAAACTTGTGAGGATGCAGTAGCAAATCCTAGTCATCAAAAACTGCAAGGACATCAAAATTCTATTGAAGACTCTAGAACAACTGAGCACTCTAATGTATCTTCTGATGTTAGAAATGGTATAAGAGTAACTTGAAAAAATGATACTAAAATAAATAAATAATTGTATACTTTTCTATAAAAAAGAAGGAGTATTTTTTCTCTAACAATTAATTGTAACATTTCCTGAAAAAAACAAATTTGTAACTAGACACAATTTTTTTTATTACTGTCTACTTTTTTATAGGTGCATTTTTACCTCCTCAATCACCACAATCTAGAAACCGCCGAGGTATATAATTTGCTATAATCTGTCATTTGTTATTATATTTTATTGAATAGATATATAGTATATAGTATACAATTTTTATGAGTTACAAGTGTATAACGGTAGCAATAACTAATTATTTGGTTTTTTTTTTGCATTCTACTAGGTGCTGGATTGAATGCATTTCGAGCAAACCTACCTCAACCTCCATCTAATCCACAGCAGAAAACTGGTCCAAGAGCTGAAAGTACTGATTTGTAGCCCTTCATGTTATTTCATTGAAACTTTCTTCGGGTTCGTATTTAATCGTCTTTTTACTCGTCTTATCACCGTTTTATTGTTATTAGCATTATTGAATCAAACTGATGTACATTTAAAATAAGGAAACGATTCCGGTGCTTTTTTACTCTAATATTTTTTATCCAAAGTAGCACTTGAATAGATCAAAAAGCTCTACATACATATACTATAATCTATAATATAATCTATAATACTTAATGTGGTATGTGTGTAAGTATGTTTTCGGATTTTTTTTCAAATCAACATGTAAGACCTTAAAAAATATGGTTATAATATTATATTCATACAACACACAACACCAAAAAATTATTCATACATATGTATAGTAACCGTGCTGCACGCTTGTACAACAGACTTTAAATTTCAATATTTTATGTCCTATATATTTTTAATTCGTACATATATATAAAATATGTATATGTAGAGTCCGAATATTCAAATCCATTATTTAGTTATATTTTGACAGATGAATTTGTAAAAGCAATAATATAATAGATTGTCCAAAGAATGCTTTACTAAGGTTATCTCGTACAAATAACCAAGAATATAGAGTAGAATGTAGTAGGATGCTAGGATGTTTTTACGCTAGTTAAAATACCTTTCTGTATAGAAGTTTCTTTTTAGAATTTTTTTTCCTCAGTCTTATATTTGAACTTTCCAAAAAAATGAAATGAGAAACAATATTATTATAATAGTGTGTACGACAAACATCTTTCATACCTTAGAGAGGTATGCAGTGTGTGCAATGCTACTGTAATATATGATATTGTTTTTTCTGTGTTTTTTGTTGTGATTTTTCGACACTGTACTTATGTGTACAGGTTTTGTAGTACATTTAAAATGATACATATCATTTTTGTATGAAACTGGTTTTGATTTTTAAAAAAAAGACTTAAATGTGAGCGTATAGAGTATTTAGAGTGTTGTAGTAGTTTTTTTTTTAAATTTCGGCAGTCCTGTATAGAGTAAAAAATTATGCTTTAAAATCGCATCTTGAAAAATGTTTTTATAAAGTTATATATAATGAAGCTCCTGGACACATTTTTAAGGTATATTTTTATCAAACGAAAAAACTAATGAAATGAACAAAACAATTTTTTGTCAACTCTCTCGAATTCGGAAATAATTTGTACGTTTTTTTTTTCCAAAAAATTATTTTTTTAATTTTAATTTTGGTGAATTCTCAAATGAGTCTTTAACATTAAAAAGGAAATGAACGCATAATATATATATCCTACATGACATTATTAGGATTTTCTAAATTGTACAGTATAGGTGTATACATAATAATAGTATTTTTTCCTGAGAATTAATAGTGGTTGTGAGATATGAATTTTAAGTATTCCAACCATAGTGAAGAAATATCAATAATTCGTTATGTCGTTAATGATTTTACAAACAGGATTTATTATAATTATTACCTAGTGTAATTTACGAAACAGATTAGGAAAAAGCATTTTTCTATACTCCCAAAAAAACTCGCATCCAGCGTATAAAACACTAATCCCCCTCTCGTAACCTTTGAATTGAAATAATATTTTTTGTATATATATTTTTATTTAAGTCCATGTTGTATATTTATTATTATTCATTAATAGAGCGTAAATGAATTAAAAGACTACTTATATCGATCGATGTATAATAATAATAAAGTAATAGTAATGATTATTATTACTTTTGGATTTTTGTTTGTTGTTTACATTATAATATTATACATTATATGTATTATGATGTAGAATATGTATCTGTATATGAACAATATACATACATAGTGTTTTTAATGTTATTGTTTCCAGAGATTTATACCTAAAATATTAGGTATGTTATGCTTTGAGTGTCGAAAATATTGATTTTTTTTCGACTGGCTCATGTTTTTGAGTGTTACCCAAGATTTTGTTTAGTGATAGTAATAACAACAATTATTATTATTATTGATTATTGTTATTGACTTGAGAAAAACAAGAATTTTAATACACGATTATGCTTCAAATTCGTGCTGGAAAAAGATATTGTTAAAAAATATGCTATTTAATTATATAACTCGCAACTCGCAGGCTTCTTGCCCTTGGAGTATATACACAATAGTTTTATATAAGTTATAAATTAAATTATTATACTCTCAGTAATTACCTGTCATCAGGACCGTAGGTACAACATATGTACTGATTACTGTGGTAAAAGCGAGTGTATAAGGAAATGAATGAATTATAATATATTAGAATACACAATACTTGATAATATAAAAATGCACTGATTGCAGTATATGTAGGTCCTGTTTCATTTAAAATGCGTTTAGCTTACAGCTGTTCAGCCTATTATGCTAAGCATCAAATAAATATAATGATGGATTAAAAATATTACAATATTATTAATAGAGTACTATATATAGATGCCTTTTGCCTATCTGTGATGTTTTTAATTATCATTTTGCTACATTATTTTTTCATGCTTGTTAGAAGGTTATAGCATGACATAATATATAATATATTACGTACTTGTTATTTAAAATATTTGTTAGAGATTTTAATCATGTTAATGGTGATTATCAAGGTTTACCTGAATCCGATCAATCATTAAAAATATGTAGTGATCACATTGTTCATCTTATTATCCTTAGAACATGTTTTTATGTATCATATCAGAAAATGAATACTTAACAATGATAATGTATCCTATATGGCAAGCAAAATTTGAGCAAAACTCCATAACTTTCAAACAATAACTATTAGAGTAAAGACATCATTAAACAGTAGTTTCCTAAAATTATAATAATACATACAACTGAAAAAGAGCTTCGGTTTCTCGTTGTTGTTTGTAGAATTTTTGTGCTACTACATAGAGGGAAAACAAAGTAAGGAGCATAAGAAATCGACATAACATGACATTATACAGTAAAAAAAATACGAAACCCCACTTTGACAAGATGTATTACGGTAAAATGAACTAAAGAAAAATAGCCATTTGCCGTAAAAATTTAGCGTACAGTCATTTCTTGTCCATTGCAGTCCATTTTTATGACTACTTCTTAGGAAACTCGGTCTAATATAAAATGCTAGTTAACTTTTATAAAAAAATAAAAAAGTACGTTTTATTTTCTATACTGCGTATCATGATATAATATTATAAATTATTATAATAGTTGTAAATGTTTGAATAATGAATCGAATGAATATATACTTTTTTGTCCTTCCGTTTTTGGTTGTTGAAAATCAGCTTTCTTCAAGTCCTGGTCAACAGACTGGTTTAATGATGTTTTAATTTAAAAATTTGAAGAGGCAGGATGTGTCAATCGCACACTATAGTAAGGACACACGATACCATAGCATAGGTAGTTTTGTGCTTAGTTTTCATCAAAAAATAACCAGTATATAAATATGAATGGTGAGACATAATAAGTAATTAATTATTACATTAGAAATAGTAAAAGCAAAAACTACTTTTCTTTTGGCTTTTTGCACACACGCATTTAGATGTAAAAAAATTAATAATAATTATTATTTTAGTATTTCCATCAAATTCATCAGTTTTCTACTTATTGTAAAATGCACATTTAAAATAGTAAATGATGTAATATTGCACTGTAAATTATATACAGCAAATCTTTTAGCAATGGTGTGTAATTGTAAGTACACCAATGAATTATATGTAAAGGCACAAAACTAAATATGCATTTTACGTATTTTCGTTAGTGCAACAAAACAGTGAAACTACGCAAAAAACGTTGTTCTTTTCTTCTAATTCCTGTTGATTGAATGAACTTTTTAAAAAAGAGTGAAAATTCATCGGTGAGTTGTGATATGTGTAGAGTACCTACATTTTTTATTATTATTATTATTTTAATTAAACTTTCACAAATTAAACTAACGTTTTTAATCATTCTTATTTATTTATATAGTACATACAATATATAACACATATATACATAGTATTAATCAAAATTGATAACGTTGTCTAATGTGAAACGGGAATACAGTAGTATATAATAATATTATAATCAGTAAGAAACTTGTAAAGTTGACTATTGTGCGAAAAATCTAAAACCTATAAAATGAGTTATTTAACTAGAAAAGATAAAAGATGAACCGAAATTCATTGAAGTATACCGAAACCAAGATACCTACATAAATATATAATATATATTATTATATTGGTCAAATGATCGTCAAAGAGCTGGTGAGATAAATATATTATAATGTTTTTTAACTATATCATGTAACTGAAGCTGTGAAATTACATCATAGTATAATGAATTATTACTAGTTTTGTCATCGCTTTGTTTACTCTTGTTGTATAGTGTGACTTGAGACTTGAGAAAGAAAATTGAAAAATGAAAAATATCTTTGTTCGCATTTGATCGATCATAGTGCAATCGCAAAAAAGAAAAAATCAATCACCTTTTGTGATTTCTAATCTATTAATATTTGTAGTATTAAAAAAATGAATAAATTACTACAAGAAACTATACACAAATTTCAACATAATATATTATATTTATTATAAAAAATGCATATGAATATGAAGCAATACATATATATAATAATAATGTATGTGTACTAGGTTCGACACTATTACTATGAACTAAAAACTAAACTACTATGATAATTATAATGTACTAGAAACTATATTATTACATGTTACACTTTACACTAATAATGCTAAAATGGTAAACGTATAAATGTTGTTACAGTATGTTAACTAAATGCTATAATGTTTTGTTTAAAAGAGGATTTACGAGCAAAATAATGGTTATTATTATTGAGAAGTTTATCAATGCCAATGAAACATTGGTATTATAATAATATATTATACATAACTTTATTGTTATACTTAATCTTATGTCATCATTATATTTTGTGATTAAAACTGATTATGCTTCCACTGATATTTGTAGAATATTCTCGGTTTATTTATTTTTATTCATTCTCAAACTTTTATCAAATTTTCAACATAATATAACCGTAAAGGAGCTTTTTGTTCACATACAATATAGATACATATATTATTTTAAATTGTGGATAGTCATGTAAAAAGAATGGTGGTCAATTAATAAGTCTCAAGTAACTTGAATAGAAGTTTAATTTATTAGCCTCTTTTATTTATTAACCTTGAATATAAAGATAAAAAGAGAGAAGTATAGAGGATAATATACAAACTATTATATTTTGGTAACAATTACAGCCCAAAACATGTACGTAATAAGTACTGAGCGAAAAGTGTGAAAAATCATGATGAGATAAAACACTTAATAGGAAATTAAAACAAACAAATAAGTACATGTCACTTCCATTAGCAGTATTTAAATTGACATGTTTAGCTATCATTTGAAAATACCCTTACAAGTTTGTCACATAAATCAGGCGATCTGTGTTTGAGACGAAACTTTTGACATTCTCCAATCAAAGCTTCTTTTTGCATTCTTCCAAGAACTTGCAGGACATCTAATAATAAGGAATAATGAAAAAAATATTCATCATTATTGGAACATACTGATAAAAGAACAATATAATATGTATACAAATTTTATACGCTTAAGTTACAGGTCTACAAGGCAAATCTAGGGTGATCTTTTCAAAACGGTCAAAGCCTATATGTATTGTAAAATTAGCTGATGCCCGTGCAATGATAAATACTATATGTTACTAGTTATTATAACAGGAATTTTGTTGTACCAAATACAGCTTCTTGAATTTCTGTGTCAGTATCATCCAGATGAACTATGAGAGCTGACATCGCAGCAAAGATGTGTAATTTGTAGATATTTGGATCATATGACTGTGGAAGATTTTCAAATAGTGTACCAATTGTAAAACAGGCACTTAGTCGAACGTCATTGCTTACATCATCCAGTCTCTTGAGAAGTGTTGGATAGATATGATTTATAATATCCGGTGTTAGTTGTTTATCACAAGAAGAAACCAATTTATCCAAGGACTGGACAGCAATATGACGGGTCAAAACAGAATTGTCATCAAGAAGACCGAGAACTCCGGGAACAAGATCTTTGGCTATAGATAGTAAAGTCAGAGTCGGAAGTATTTCAGTATTGAGAATAGCCATTACACAGGAAGCCGCTGCTGTTCTTAAAGCCCCAGCAGTTTTTCCAGCAACCCAAACTAAGTTCGGTGTGAGTATATCTGAAAATGTATAATATATTATGTGTCAAACAAAAAATCAAAAAATATTTATCGGGTTTTAAATTTCTTAGCAGTTCATTCTTGAACTTAGTATGTAGTATAAATTATTTGTATTTATAATACTCATGTTTAATTATAAGAATTTAGAATTGACCTTGAATAATTAAACGAACAAAAGTATGTAATTGACTCTGCCTATCTGCAGTTTTTTGACAGTATTGAAGATTCTCAGCAAGCATAGCAAAGAATCGAAGACGAACTTCAGGATCTCTGTTTGGGCTGAGATTATCCACTAGGATTTGGATGACTGTCTCCATATGATTATCAACAATTATTCCACCAAATGATAATATTTTTTCAAATATGAGTTTATCAGGAGACAGAGCCGTCCATTCTGCACTACTTGCTTTTATTTCATTGAGAATCTCAGAGCAATGGGCGTCAACCAAATGAGCAATGTTTTTCATTTTCGACAAGTCTGCCAGTGTTTCTAGTACAGCTACATTAAAATGGTACAAAATTGTGCATGATTTTAACATGTAACAATGAATAATACAGAAACTATACGTCTATAAAACAAACTATAAACTGACACACCTTTAATTACAAAATTTAAAATTAGAATTAAGAATAGAATGAAAAAATTGTGTTTACCCATGGATTTATTTTGAATGTAAGGATCTTGTGTCAGTGAACAAACGCTCAATGCAGTACGCAAATAACTTTGGCCTGCACCCTTAGTATCTCCGATAGCTACCGGGGCTCTTTTTGCCATCATCATTGAAATATCTACCAAAATGTTTTGTTTTTCTAATTTAAATGTGTGACAAATTTCCTTGTCCTCGATCAGCTTTCCAATTTCTCCAGCTTGTTCTTCAAGCTCTTCTTTCTTTGCCCCTTGGATCAAACTTTGCAAAACTTTAAGAGGTCCCAGTGAGGATGTAGCTTGAACTGCAGTTGCTATAATAGGAAATGAAGTCGCCAGTGGCACAAACCATCCTACCAGTTTTGCAGTATTTTGTACATTGTCCACAACAATTGAAGATTCATCAGAAATAGCAAGGAAAAGGCATTGTAGGATTTTCTGAACATGCATTATAATTTTTTCTTCCCCATGAAGTACCAATTGATAGAGGATTTGAGCACATTTAATCCTTGTAGAAATTGCCCAATCCGTAATGTCATTTACAACTCCTGGAAGGATGTTACAAAGGTTTCTCCATACTAGAATTCGACAACCAAACGTTGGTCGCTCCACTGTATTGAATGGGTCTATGTCAATTAACAACACGACCCTCATTAAAATTTTATAGAAAATGTAGCTTGAAATTTAATTTTTTTAAATGCATATAATATTAAGCGTTTCTATTGTATTGTTTACATTTTACATACTACATATTACATATTATTACGTATTACGTACCATCAGGATGAATAGCATTCGGTTCAATAGGGAAATCAACACTATCTTTATATTCTTCCAAATTTTCTTGTAAATACTTTTCTCCAATTTCTTTCCACATGTTGTACGCTAATTTACTATTATCCGGTGATTCGTCACTCAACCTACAAAAAAACACGTTTACGATTTTCACGAAATTAACTTTTTTTCTATTCAATAAGTTTGGAGAAAGATTTTCTAATATGCAGTAAGTATACAGAAGAGTAGATAGTAGATAGTAAATTACTTAAATACGGTTAATTTTATATTTCCTATTTACCCTGTAAGTACGATGGGAAGTAATTTATGAAAATAAGAGTATCTATCAATGAAATCCAAAGCCCAAATGCACGCGACATTTATAACACATTTTCGGACATTAGGAGTAGGATCAAAGAGTCGTTGAGTGAGATGAGGAAGGATGTCATTTGCAGCTTTGTGATTCCCGTACAGCAAAACATCTCCTGTTATTTTTGTCATGTATAGTAAATAGTAAATTCATAACAGTTCATCATTATTGTATTGTACGCAATGAAACAGTAAGACGAAAACACAAAAATTACGGTTAATAATAATTACCTAAACATTCAGCGACAGCACATCGTACTCGATATTGTTGATGTGTAATGGAAGTGCAAAGTGGAACAATAAGTCGCTCACTATTGTAGTGAAATGCTTCTTTAGTTTTCATGGCAAGATAGGACGTAACTTTACACGCAGCAATTCGTACAGAGTGAAAAGGATCGACGATCATGTAAGAGAGAATTAGAACCAAATCTTCGACGTAATTCATCAAAGTTTTCCCTACAACTACTTCACATAAAGTTGTCAGGAATTTAACAGCAGTAAAACGAACTTCCTCACTACTCTCAATAATCTCTTGCTCTCCAAATCTCTCCACCAAGACAGAAATTATAGATGGAAGATGTTCTTCATGCTCTTCAGCATTCATCATTGGAACAAGAAGAGTAAGAATATCATATCCCGTTTCTCTACATCTTTCCACAGAGTCACAAATACACTTTGTCAATGGACTAATCAGTTTTCCCTTGACTTCTGCCACAATGACGGAGCCTGACAATGACATTGAATCACCTTCTCCTTGATTACTGCTACTACTTGTATTTTTATTATTGATACTATTGTCACCGCTCTCATGGTCTCGAAGTTGTCGTTGTTGTTGCAGTTTTTGATAATTTTGCTCATGAATTTTTCGTATTTCATCATATATTACAGCTAAAGTTTTTCTTCGTATCAGTTTATCATCTTCATCCGTTATTGCGTTCAAGTACCGGTCAGGATTTTTCCAAAAATCACCATTTCCTTCCGGTGCAAATGGTTCCATTTTCTCTCTCTAAAATGACTGTGTGACGATTTAGAATGCAAAAATGACTGTTTTGTTCCTGGCTCCTTTTGTATTTTGTAATAGTTGTTCCTCTCCTCTTTGAACTTTGAACTCTGTATCAGCAAAACGGAAGTATTCCTCTGGAGTAGAAAAAAGTTGTTCCTGGATTCTGGAAACTTCACTACACTATTTACATTTTGGTGTATGTTTGGAATTTGGAAATGGCTCTTTCAGTTTGACGTTTGATCAATATACCGACATTATGGCACATGATTTCTCCATATCAACAAATAATATCACCGGTTTATCACACATGTGCTATATACATAAAAGCTAAAAACAGATACTTTCTCGTGTGTGTAAATACATACTTTTTGTGGATGGAGTGAGGAACGAGAAACTATAATTTATTTACACGGACGCACAGGGACCATTCACATATTACGTTATCAAAAGGGGGGAGGGGTGGGTTTTTGAGCCTCCTATCATTACCATTATTATC
>JAQGBH010007031.1:0-11618 GCA_034698265.1 Sminthurinus aureus
TTTTTCCCAAGTTTTTGGTGAACAATAACGTTATTATACCGTTAAATCCGGTTACAGAAACGTTTTTTTCACCGAAAGTTTTGGGCAAAATGTCCCAGCAAATTTCCGTGAAAAAAACGATTTCAAAACAAAAAATCTAGGACATTAGTACCGTGCAATTAAAATAGTGAGGGTTAAATTTAACCAAGAACCGCGTTACGCCGTACCTGTTCTTTATCTCCAAAGCCGATGGATACAATTCAAAACCAGACTGTCCCAGGGTGCTTGAAAACGTGTTTTCTAGAAAATCTTGATTAATGTAAGCTGTCATGATAAATGTAACATTATAAGGATCTTTTATAATGTCTTGGTAAATCCCTTGAAGGAATTCAATATAAATTAAACACCCTTTTTGGAAAGGAGCATAAGATTTTTCTCGTCTCCCGTTGACTGTCATATTTGAGAAAATGTTCTTCATTTTTTCCAGTAGAGCATTTTGTTTTTCAAAATCTAAACCAAATGGGCTTTTAAAGGCATTATTTGGATCTTTAATTCTGGTTCAGGTGTTCGCTAGGTCCGAAAGGTCATTCATGAGGTCAATAAATTTTAGGTTCTTTTGTAGAAACGCCAAAAGTAGAGCTTTTGCTGTCGTTTTAGAAAATAACTGGAATGCTGATTTAACATTTTGTCTCTCTCTGTTTTTTACATTGATTTGTTTATGAGTTAAACTGTAAGCTGCCTTGAGTTCATGTTTTTGTTTCAAAAGAAGATCTTTAATAAGCATTTTGTTCAGTCGACATTCGTCTTCCTCATCCCTGACAATTATATTGTTATCAAGTAGATGATTTCTCAACAATTTCAAAATGTGCGGATAATCTGGGAAAAACCATATATTTTTATTGGTAATAGGATGAAGGATGGAGGTTTTGTTGATTTTTCCCTTAAAGGGGGGTCAAACTGAGACTTTTAGCATTGCAAAAACTGCTTGGTGAAAAATCTATCAGCGTCCACAAATCAAAACCAAATCTCATAATATTGGACTCATTCGAAAGGAAAATGCAAGCACTACAATTGTTACTTAATTTCACATTGATATTTTATTTACAAGTCCGTTAAAACTTCAATTAAAGTTAACACACTTTACAAAGAAACTTGTTTTTTATTATTATTATTCGAGGATTGAATTTTAAGAATTTTAATTAAGTAACAATTGTTCTTTGGCATGTTTCTGAATTTTTGAGTCAAATTTGGTAAAGATCCGTTGATTATTTAAAAAGTTATCGATTTTAATAATAATTAAGTGGATTTTGGGAGCTACGAATGTACATGATGAACAATCAAACGGAGCGCAACACGTGAGACATCTCGTGTCACAGAATCACACCAGCGCCCATTTGATCCGTCTTTAAAAATTAAAAACGGTTCATTTTTGGCGCCCCGACACAGACATGTAGATATATATAGTGCCTACAACCGGCACTGACAAAATGTGATAACAAAGTGGCACGCAGGCTAATTGAATCAAATCGTATCCACTAATTACTAATTGTTGTTTTCTGCCTTGTGAATTGGACTTCAATTTGAACTTACAGTTTAAATTTCAAACAACAAATAAATGTCTTGTTGGTCATGCTTAGAACAATGGCAGTGGCAATAGGAAAATGTAAACAAAAAAATTGAAATTGAAAACCAATTCAATGGACGGAAAATGGAAAAGTTTCATTTCCTTACAAAAAATGGGAAACTTGTGTGATAAAAACAAGAAGCATCTCTAAAAATCCGGATCCTTAAGGTGCAAACTTGGTATTGTGTTTCCTGTAGTCAGTAGTCAGTAGTGTAAGGTGAAACGGGGAAACCAATCATTTTTGCCACTTTCTCTCTAGTCGTGTGCATTTAAACTGTACTCAATACTCAATTTCTAATTTTACTGAGTACAAAACCTATAATTTATTTATTATTTATCCTCAGGTTTTGGTCTGGTTTGAATATCATTTACTATGGCTAAATTTGGGATGAGAACCGTGTTCTTTGGAGTTGGACTAGTTATCCTTGTGTTGGTGGGCAGTTTGGATTTTTGCCAAGGCTTGTGTGATGACGATGGTTGTCCCCCTTATCAGTGTTGCTACCTCAACTCTTGCCGTCCGTGTGAGCGGAGGGGTCAGTTTTTTGGAAGATCCTGGGGTGGCCTTGGAGCCTGGGGTGGCCTTGGAGGCCCAAGGCAAGCCGGCTGCTTTGAGGAACCCTGCCCTCCAGGACAATGTTGCGACGACTTCTTCAACTGTGTTCCACAAGGCTCTAACTTGTGTGACGGAAAATAGTACATTAAAGTAGTACAAATAAAAATACAAACGCAAGACGAGTTCCTTCTCGTCCTTTGAAATTTGACCAAGATCAAAATTGAAATCAAAATTTCTCTCCGAGTGTCTGCATATTGAATATTGAATATATTGAGCACAAAAATTAAGTTACGCAAGGCCAGTCAAGTTAAATGTGCTAATTGATTTCCATTTAACCTGCCTCCTTTCCAATGGTTCAGTTGTGCAAGGATTATCGAAATTAAATAAATCTGCTGCTGCTGTTGTGTTTTTAGTTATTAGTTTCGAGTTTTGAGTTGCAAAGAAAGGGTTTCAATTTAATCCAATTCTGGCGATTTGTTCCTGAGAAACTTTAGTAGAATTGAGGATACAGATGACATTAAAATTACAATTAGAATTACGGATGAAATTTGATGGAATGATAATTATCACAGAGATCCAGCCGACGAGAATTATAATACTCTGCTTCGCATCGTAAAAACGAGTTTCATGTCATCATTCATCAAAAGCCAAAACCGCCTAATTTTTTCAGGCAAAATGTTTTAAACTCCATAAAATTCCAATGGTCACCATACATGTATGCGTTCTCATGTCTGTTGTTCGAAATTTTCCATAACATGCAGCACTATGACCAGGAAGATTGAAGCAGCCGGACAAGTCGAGCAGTGATCATTGAGCACGTACGATAATTAGCATACTACTAATATAATACACGTTGAGAATGACTAATGCCTAGTTCCAAGAAGTAGCAAAGGGAAAAGAAACAACCTTGGGCCTCGAGCCTCGAGCAGTCAACTTTCAAGATTTCGTCTCACACTAACAAATTGGCTACAAACTACAAACCGCATACGACAGCAACAGCACGTCTCACCCTCAACCCTCAACATTGCACATTAAACATTAAAGACAGTCAAACACTACTCACGGCTCACGGCTCAACTCTCGTTGAAACTTGTTTTGTTTGTACTTAGTTTTGAGGGTGAAAAAACACTTGTTGTGCACAAAAACAAATGTTTTTCCCCTCAAACAAAAAATTTCAACATGTGTAGAGTGTAGAGTGTAGAACAGATTTTGAATAAATTGTTACATTTCCCCAAATTGTATTCCAGTGTACAGAATCCAGAATCACAAAATTAAAATTTTAAACTGCGGGTCTTTTGATGTTTGAAATTTAAACAGTAAGATTTCAGTTGAATATTCAACTTATGCCAATTTTAAATGTACAAAATGTATAACAAGATGAGAAAATTTGTATTCTCAGTGAGTTTTGTGTTGACTCTGTTTTTGACTAACTGGCAAAATATCCAGATTGTGCGTTGTTCTGGCTCTGATTCCGTTGATCTTCTTCCATTTGACTTGATTCTGAAACAATGTAAGTGAACTGTTGGGGTGGAATCAAGTAAAAAATAATTATGGACTGCACAAATAAAATAAAACGGCATTGTGTTTTGTGTTCCTGACTCCCAGCTCCCAGCTTTTTTGTGATATTTTTTCCAATTTATTCCATTTATTTGTTTATTTATTCTCCTTTTTATGAATCTACAGCTGACACTTGCGGTCAATTGGACATCATTCCGAGCGACATAAGAACTTTTGCTCCGTGGTCTGTCGCCATCTACCGCCTCTCGGGAAAAAACAAGTGGGAGTTTCACACAGGTGGTACAATTGTTGGTCCTGGTTTAGTCCTTTCTGTCCAAGTTGGTCAACAAGGTCGATTCCCAAGTGACAAAAATCCACGGAATTTTTTCATAGCCGCCGGAATAAATGACACAGATTTCAACAGTCACGATCAGTTGGCGCAATATTCGCGGGTAAACGAAAGTCAAAAGTCAAGGATTTCCATTTTCCATTTTCCATGAACACTGATTCAATTTTCAATAAAAAAAAGGAACATTCGTTTGTATTTATCCATCGCTGTGTCTCTGCCTTTGTCGTTGCAGGTTTCGTTGGTTGAGCCACTTATTACAGACCAAAATATTTATGTTCATCTTGTTGTCTACCATTTGGAGCAGCCGCTAGATGTCGTAAAAAGCCCTGTTGTCGGAGAACTCTGCTTTCCGTTTTTTTCCAAATCTACTCAATTTCTAAGTAACTTGGCTGAAGCTAGGCGAAATTCAAAATCTTTGCTAACTGAGTATATTCAATTTGGATTTGCCCTTCCGCCAACATTAAAATCAATATCAACATCAACATCAACATCAGGGAGCAAACAGGACCGGAAATTAAAATTGTGGAAGGGAATCACATTGTCCAAGGAAAATTGTGAAAGCATCTTTCGTTTTTATTATGGAAAATCATCATTCGTTCCAGCTTGCTTTAGACGTAATACTGAAAACATCCGCGGTTTTGTACCTTTACCAAAAATTCTGGATGAATTAAAAGTATCCGATTTAAAATTGACGGATGAGGATGAATTGGGATGTCTTGGACCCGGAAGTGGCACCATGTACTCATACGGCAACTCTTGGTTTATCAGTTTTCCCGTTTTTTTGGTTCCGAGTATAAAGAAATTAAGATGTAGCAGCAAAACGGTGTATTTTGGAGGTGGATACACGAGGGAACAAGTTCAGTATGTCATTCGGTTCTTTTACAATATTTACAAGTGAGGAAATCCCAAAATCTCGTTTACTTTTTTATACAAAAACAAAAGCTACCACTAAATATGATACAGAGATAAAATTAAAACTTGACTGGACTTTATTAATTGCGTGCAGATGTCCACCTGGTCAATTTTCCTGCAAGAACCCGCAAAAGTGTATAAAAATCCAGCAGACCTGTGACCAAAAGAGCGACTGCTATGACTCGTCCGATGAAGATCCGATTCTTTGTGGGTGGAAAATGCGGCTCAAAAATCCAAATCCAAATAAAGGGTTTCAAGTTCAAAGTAAAATTGAGCGAAAATTGAATGACAACTCCAATTTGACAATCGAGCAGCGTGATTTGAACAACAGGTGTCCGAGCTTATCGTTTACAACGGAAGGCGTCAGATGTCGAGACTTAAATAAACTCGAGGTGCTCGACTGCAAAACTCCATTTTATTCCGGAAGAGAAATCGTTGTTGATTGCGATGATTATCACACCGCACCAGAATTTGCAACCCAGTCAAAGAACATATTTTGCAATTTTGACGGCGAGTGGGAAGGGCTCGAGTCAACGTCAATCGTCTGCCATAAAAGTGAATTAAAACCACAAGAAAAATGGCTTAACTCAAACATGATGACGCTGGCTTGATTCTTGAATGTTGATTTATGAATTAAAAAATGATTGAATATTTTGAACTTAGAATGCGGAATACACAAACCTGAAGCTGGATCTGGATTTTTGTGGGACGCGGCTATTTTCCTTTACAGCGTTCACGCTTGTGGCGGGAGCCTGATTCAAGATAATTTCATCCTCAGTCACGCAAACTGCGTACAACAGTGGATCGAGTTTCCACGGAAACGGTCAGATTTCCACGTTTTCATTCGTCCTCTCAGTTCAAATTATCGAGAGAATCTTCGATCCAATTTCACACACAAAACCCGAGTAAAAAATATTCAAAAATAAAACTGGGATTTTGTGCATGACTTTTTGCCTAAAAATGCTAATTTTTGTCATGTATTTTGTTCTCGGCGACGTGTATAATTGAATTTTTTAATTAATTTCGCACAGATAAAAGACGTTTGGATTTCTGTGAATGATTTGGAAGACAAATACGAAAGTGGAATTGCTCTCATAAAATTGGAAATGCCAGTACTCATCAACAAAAATGATTCGCCAATGGCGGTTTGTTTACTCATCCCGCCATTTTCAAAAGTCGCTCCTGAGGAAATCGGCAAGGTGAATCAATGTTCAAAATACTTTCACAAGTGAATTTCCAACATTTATGTAATTCTGTTTCTTTAATTAATCAAATTGATGTTTTAATTTGATTAACCACAGATTTCCACAACTTACCAACAGGAACAAAATACTAGAAATTTCAAAGTTGTTCCAGAAACAGAATGCGACAAAATTTTAAAAGGCCAATCACTCAACACTAAAAATGAAATTTGTGCCACTTTAAACCAAACTTCCACCGAAACCCAAGGTGCTTTTATTTTCTTGAATCAAAATATTAGTCTTAAATCAGTATCCAGATTTTTGCAGTCTATTTTTTGTGTTTTTCAGAAATTTCAGAAAACAAAATGACCATTTTACAAGGATCTGGATTGAATTTTGTGCAAGAACCCGAAACTGAAACGGGAGCGGAAAATTCAGGATTTGCTCTTCTGGTAAAATGATATTTTGTTTAGCGTGTGCTGGATTTCAAAACTTTTTTGTCTTGCACGAGTTATAAAATCTTGCCATGATTTTTGAATTTCAGGGAATTGCCTCAAAAATTGAAGACAGCCGAGCAGTTTTCCTGGAAGTGAATGCATTTTCCGACTGGATCGTCGACATTCTGGAAGCCAACTCTTAGAATTTAAAATCCCTTTGGAATTTTACGAGTTGACAAAAATAACTATTGCACATATTTCATGCTTTAGTTTTCTTTAAAAAGTCCCTTAAATTTACATTTACCAAAAATGGTACAAAATATCTACAAACTGCAAACTACAGAAAGAGTCCAGTAAACTCCAAAAATAAATTAAAATGTACCGTGTTCAATTGTCTTATGCCTAAAAACTAAAAACAGCTCTATTTTGCGTCACATTAACATCTCACTTGAACTGAGGATTGAAAGTTCAATTTCAATTTCGATGTTGATTTGGCAAAATTCAACTTTATACACTCGTTTATCCATTTTGAACTCTTGTTTTTGTCCCGTTTGATCAGCACATTCCGATTTACATCAACAATTTTAAATCAAATTCATTTCAAGAATTTACGAAACAGGAGTAAACTATATTTATATAAAAACGCTCTGAAATTTGATTCACATGTAAAAAATGCCAGCATTCCAAAAAAGCAACCACCCATCAAAATAATAAACGGTGTTCCCAATAAACTCATTGCAAAAGGTTTGACATCGTGAGAATAGGCGGTGCTGATTATTGGATTTAGTTTTTGATAGACCGCAGACTCCTTTTTGGTTTTTAGCCAGGCTACGCCCACTTTTTTACAGTAGATGGCCGCATCTTCCAAGCTCTTTTTCAGTAGGCCAAAATCCCTGGTCCAGCCAATTATTTCATTCATTCCGTCCAAAAATCTACTGTTCTTCTGCATCCAAGGATGGATACTCGTGGAGATGGCGGATTTACTAACTGAGAACGCCGAAATGTCGCTCCTCACAGTGAAGTTTGTGTCAATATCAAAATTAAGGACGCTATCCCATCCAATACAAACTTTTTTGGGCTCTAGGGCATTTTTTAGGCAGCCCAGTCTCTTGGCAAAAGAAAACAGCGCCCTCTGCTTCTTTACCTTGGTGAAGGTGGTTTTTTTAGAATGTTCGAGAAACAACTCCCACGTCCCGCCGGATAAAAAGACGTCATTAATCTGGTACTTTGAATCAAGTAGTTGATCAAAATCCCGAGGGATTAGCTGCATCTGTGGAACGGTGATTGCAGCTAGCAGATCTTGAATGTAGTATGTTGTGATTATCATGCATGAAAAAATCCACACAATCAAAAGAAACTCCATGTGATGCGGAACTCGAATAGGTTGGGAGAGTAACGGACCTAGCCCAGTGGTGAAGGCATTGAGTAGTAAGGTAAGGTACGGAGTTCGATCCCCGCCCGTGTGACTTACTCTGAAGTGGAGCAAAACTGTGATGAATATGAGCAATAGAGTGATGAAAAGAGCAAGCCATAGATTTTGGGTAAAGGGCTTAAAAATGGCGGTCCAGTTGACAGAGGGTTGAGGTCGACGACTGAAGAAAAAGACCGAGGAATCAAATACATAAGCACAGGCAGAAAAATATCGATGGCGCTGAATGTCCAGTCCAATACAAAAATGCACATCTAAATCCCGCTTCATTAAACCGCCCAAGGTACCCGCCCAAGATCCATTTGGGTACTGATGCATTTTTAAAGGGCTCACTTTGAAATCATAAGTAAAATTGAATGCCTTGGCACCAGTTTCGAGGATACTGTTCGTCACGCCCAAAAGTTGGTTGGTGCTCGTACGCTTCGCAATGGGAAGGAAGAGAAAGGAGGCAATTCGAATATGGCCGTTTTTCAAATGATTCCGCCTAAAATTCAAAATCAAACATTTTCGCAAAACAATTTGGGCTATAGCTTATTTTCAACAATCAAAAACTCTTTCAAAATATATTTACAAATTTTACAAATTAAAAAATGTACCTTTTAAAATTCAAATATTTCCCGCGCCTATCCACAAAATCGGCCAATGGCAGCCATGAAAATTCTAAAGTTTTTCCGCTCTGTCCCGTTTTTACAAGTAGCTCCGTTTCCACTTTTGCCAAATCGGAGTGGATTCCAACTTTGTAGTTAAGACTGTTCATTGCTCTACTTTCAAAAAACTCCCCGAGGTCTTTCCTATTCTCACTGATAAAAATGTAGAGATTGTAATTTGATGGAAATTCATTTTGAAATTTATTTTCCAGCCAATTTCTTGTCTCTCCGTTGAGTAGAAATACTTGATTTTCACAGTGACTCAAATGTCTGGAGCTGGTCGGAGCCAAAGAGGCGAATGAACTATCTTGTGGAGTTTTTACTATAACTTTCTTGTTTTTCTTTTCTGTGAAGATGATCAAAGGATAAAACATTGATTCAAAATACATGGAATTTTGCTCAATCCTTTCGTCGACACTCAAAAGTGTTTGACTACAGTTTGAACAGGGGAGAATGTGAATTTTCAAGGGACAAACTCGATCAAAACTAATGAGGCTAGAAATTGCACTCGTTTCTTTATTCAAAATGGAATTCAACTCAAGATTTTCAGGTGGTTTAGTGAACTTTAAAGACATGGAATTTGCGGGAAAATGGATCAAAAATTCAAAGAAAATGAATGAAAAGAAAAGGAAGAAGGAAAACGGAAATCTTGCTACCATTTTTACAACCCAATGTTTTCTAAAAAGGCTGGATTTCTATTCCATTTGATATAATTGGATCAGCGCAGTTTGCCAATGTTTCCATAATTCCATAATTCCATAATTCCATGATTGCAGAATTCCGGACATGGGATATAAAATTGCAGTACAATTAGTATGCGGACAGTAGCCAAACAGAAACAGGAACATGAAAGTGTTATTATCGCAAGTATACGTTGCCAACAAGCTTTTATAACAGGAAAATGGGAGACGGGACATGTAACCAATTAAATCCACGTAAACAAATTACATGTACAATTTTCTTGACGCAAATGGCCAAGTTCAACGTCCACTATTACCTCAAAATCATTGGGTTCGGTAACATTACGAAAAAAACACTGTTCTAACACATGTAAAGTCAGGTGATTTCTAGACTCTGGATTTCAGATAGTTCCAACAGAGAGAACAAGTCAGTATAAAAAATTCTGACTATGAAATTCTAATGGTCATCGAATCCACTCGTGTCTTTCAAACATAGACAAAACACGGGTTCGAGAGAAACGGGATGAAATGAAATGAAGGGAGTCCGGAGTTTGTACTTTGGTAGAAATGATCAGCAGGAGCAGAGAATCGTGTGCCCACAGCCCACAGGCTTGTTAGATATTTGATTTGTCCTTGGAAATTTTTTCCTTGAAACGCGCGCTTCGGTTTGAACTATGGGATCAGAGACCAAAAATAATACATGCATTTGAATGGGACTAATTTTTAATTACTTAATTGTATGCAATTAACAAAGAAGTTATAACTTTGTTGGTTATAACAATTACCAATGGTACATGTACTTTATTTTGATGTATCATTTTCATAGTAAAAGTTGGATATCATTCGTAATTTTATAATTGAACATGAAATTTCGTTAAATATGTTAAAAATTTCACCAAAAATCGACTTTTTTATAAAACTGGATAAAAATACCACCAGGATGAATTTTTTAACTTCCTCTGTTCCGTTATTGTGAGTACGCCCAGTTTTAACAACTTCTATCATGATTTAAATGAGTTATAATTTTGTCAATGATACACCTTGTTTTATTTAAACAAAAAGCATACATTACATTTTACTATGAAAATGATACATCAAAATAAAGTACGTGTACCACTGATAATTGTTATAACCAACAAAGTTATAACTTCTTTGTTAATTGCATACAATTAAAAATTAGTCCCATTCAAATGCATGTATTATTTTTGGTCTCTGATCTCCGAGTTCAAACCGAAGCGCGAGTTTCAAGGAAAAAATTTCCAAGGACAAATCAAACATCTAACATCCCTATACTTTTTTACGTAATAGGATAGTATTCTATTATTCATTCTTTATTTTTATTTGCATTATTTGTTTTTAATTAAGAGATAGGAATTCAAAGTATTTAATGATGTAATACATTTCTCTTCTTGTTTCTTTTTTTTCTTCTTACAATATATATAGGAGCATCTTGTTTTCTAATAATGACTCACGCCGTATTTTATGATATCGATTCAGTTTTGGAACCAGCAGAAGAAAGCTTTGAGCTTACCATGGAACAAGTTGTATAAAATATTTTAATCGACCAATAATTCGTCATAGCATTGATATCTACTAGTATATATATAAAATGAAAATTGGGTATTTTTTGGGGTTTTTTTTTATTTGTATTAGCCGACTTATAAATATGCAGGTGTACACAATGTAAAATTATTCTAAAAATTCTTCCTAGTATTTATTTTTACATGAAGCACATATTATGTATAATGTATGATATGTATGCTAATATGAAAATTGCTGAAAAATGAAAATATAAAATATGTTCATAAGTAATAACAGTAATTTATTATCGTTCTGATGATTATGTGTGTTTTATTCTGCACAAAAAGTCATTATTTACAAACTATGAAATGCCGAAATTGATGTATCGATTATTTATGCTATTTATTTCGTTTACTTAGATGAAAACAGTAACCTCTCTGTACACACAATATTCGTATAATGTAATAATGCTATGTTTTCGTCGTGTTTTACTACCAGTAATACTAACTATTTGTACTACATTTGCTTATAATTTGTGATCAAATGTAAATCATAAATACGTGTACGTCAAATTACATGCATTCTATATTCTATATTATCATGATACTAAATATTATATATATTCTAACTTCCTCTCGTTGATTGATAAAAGCTAGATACTAGATACAGTGCTAACTTTTTGTCATTTTGTAAACCAAAGAATCATATCTGTTACAAAAGAATCTACTATAAAGCGTGAATGCAAAATCTTACATAACATCATAACCTAGTTCGGAGCAGAAAATTAAAGATTTTGGCAGCAGGAAGCA
>JAQGBH010007032.1:0-11617 GCA_034698265.1 Sminthurinus aureus
GTACAAAACAACAATAATAACAAGA
Organism: Sminthurinus aureus; assembly: GCA_034698265.1. Taxonomy (NCBI): domain Eukaryota; kingdom Metazoa; phylum Arthropoda; class Collembola; order Symphypleona; family Katiannidae; genus Sminthurinus; species Sminthurinus aureus. The sequence continues at coordinate 26 of JAQGBH010007032.1, forward strand.
ACAAGAGCCTTTTGGACTCGTTTCTCAGTCTCCCTCATCCCAATTCAAAATTCTTGTACATTGTGGATTATGGATTATGGATTATGGATGTTGGATGTTGGATGTTGGATTGGATTGGATTGGACTGGATGAGACTTGAACTCTACAGTTTTACAAACTTGTTTATTATTGTGTGTGGGAGGAGACGGAGTTGAGCTGAGTGAGTTGTTAAGTTATGAGAATGGGAATGAGAGACTAAGAGTCTTTGAGTTGATGCCCAAAGTTTGGCTCAAACTGTCATTGATAAACGATTCAGAGGTGAAGGAACAATGTAGAGTAGTTAACATAGCACAGTCACTCCACTTGTTCTCAGTCTCACACTCATGCAGTTTGTTGGATGCAAACATGGATGTTGGATGTGTGAGCGCAGCGTGTGACTTGACTATTGAAACTATTGAAACTACTCAATATTGAATCTGGAGCTACTTTCCGGTTTTTGGATGAGAAACTTGAAACTTTTAACTTGTTGAAACAATTTGTAAATTGTCAAATGTACTAGCAATTGAAAATTGAAATGAGACGTCTCAAACCAAGAGAAACTTTGAGAAAATAAGAGTTTTTCATCCATCAACATTCATTTCACACCTTACTTTTTACATTACTTTTCATGCATGGAATCATTAAGGAAGAACTGAAGAAATTATTATTATTGTTTCTACCATACTCCATAATCCATTATAGAGTAAAAGAGTAAAAGAGTTGGCTGAACTTACCTTTTCTGGGAACCAATGGGAGAGAAATGGCATCTCAAAAGTGTTGGAGTAGGAGTGGAAAGTGTCAAAAGAGTCTGGACTCACCGCACCCATCATCACATAGACTCCGCGGGCAAAGTGATTGCATACTGAAATGAACAAGAACAAGAACAAAAATAAGAGGAGGAATGAGCCACCAACATACAACATAAAACATGAAACATACATCAAGTTAATGAGACATTGTACAAACGGGATATTCACTCATCGTCATCATCATAATCAGCAGCCAGTCAATTATACCTAAGTGATACTTTTCCTTATTCAGTAAGCGTAAGAGTTTTGGTTCGAGTGGAAACATATTGGGAATCAATAGGAATAGAAACAAGGATAAGGATAATGATCACGATAATGGACAAGTTTCATTACTCTCATAAGTTATGCCCCCGTTACATTACACTCTTGTCCCGTTCATCCGTTCATCCTTATCGGTTCATGTATTATAAATGTGGATTCATCAAGGATTGTTCAGATCCCATGGGAAAATCACAAAGTTTTAACTAGGAATCCACAGCACACAAGAACTACAAGAACTAGGAGAAAATGCTCATTTCATGTGTATGCTTCTCCTATCTTGCACCTTTCACTCTGACAACACTCAAACACTAGTACAATGTAATATGTCACCTTCAATCCCGTCACTCGCCTAATCTTTTCTACCTGTGAAAGTTGGAAAATTAGCACTAGCCACTAGACACTAGACACTAGACAAATGGTACATGTGTGAATGAATAAATTAGTAAGTTGGCTCGAGTTGAGAGTTGAAAGTCGAGTGCTCTTTCTTCTGTGTTATGTTTTCTGTTGTCTGTCTTGTCTCGTCCTTTTTCTTTGTCACTTACCTTATGCAATGTGTAATGTAAAAGAGGAAATGAAAAGTTTTAGCCATTCAAGATAGCCTTATACATTTATACAGTTATACAGTTGGGTCACCTAAAAGCCCAGACCCCAGACCAACCTCAGAGAAAAAATAGGACTCGAGACGCGCGACCCTCTACTCGGCTCTTTGACATAATACGGTATATTACACATTATACATTATGTTATATTAGTTACACCATCCACCATCCACCACACAAAATATACTACCTTTCCCCATAATGTAATAAAATGTAAAATGTATGTGAGACACCAGACACAGGACTCGAGACAGAGGACAGAAGAGAGACATATATTATGCCGCATGTCGGACCAAATAGCAAATAGCAAACAGCAAATGGCCAAGTTTGATGTAAGAAAAGAGAATGAATTTACTTTTACTTTTACACTTTCTTTTCCTCCTTACTCAACCACAAGTAAAATAGAGTGTGCGGTCCAATGCGGCACACAAGCTATAAACTATAAAGGAAGAGTAAACATGGGATTGATGCATAGTGTATAAAATATAGTGAAGAGTGTAGAGTGTACAGAGGCACAAAGGATTCTTTACTGTTTAAAAAGAGCTGCAGACGGCAGACTTTCTTGACTTTCTTGACTTTCATTGTATATTGTATATTGTATATGGAATATGGAATGGAACAGCGTGGTGTGGTTTGGTGTGGTTTGGTGTGGTGTGGGATAAAGTACATAAAGACTTTGGAGCTAAAGTCATTAGACTACATTATGAAACTTGTTCATGTTCCCCTTATTACTTCTCACGACATTTATTTACCCTCCACTCTAAAGAATAAATTTTCTTCTCATCTCCTCTTCCGCCATTCTCCATTCTCCCTTTTCTCCGTCTTGTTCTTTTGAGCAAAAGGGAAAGTAAAAGTGAAAGGGAATGGCAAACCAAACGTAACTAGTTCAAACCAGACGAGACGAGGCCAAAGAGCCAAGTGCTCAACTTAACTCTTCTAAGTTTTAGTTTACACAGGCAAAAGTATCATGTCCACACAATACACAATACCTACGAATATACCTACGAGTATACCTAGTACCTACGAGTTGCCTACCAAAATACTAAATCTACAAAAACTCCCATATACATCTATACACTTTTATGTAGACTTTTCACAGAAATACATGCAAACTGCAACGTGCAAATTTAGGTGCTGTCATGATTCATGATACTGTAAACTCCAGACTCTAGACTCTAGACTGTGAACCATCTACTTGACACTTGACACTAGACATCACAGTAAAGAGCACAAAAATCAGAATACAAACAGCAAAACTTTGAACAATTTCACGTTTAATGGCTCTCCCTCGTCCTCAGATGATGATGTTGATTATGATGCTGATAGCAAAGAAGAGTCCATGACAACAAAGAGCTGAATATTTTGTACAACCGCTACCATCCTACAAAACTTGTTATTTGTTATGCACGGTGGTACGGCTTACAGCATGTACCTTTGATGACACCAGATACAAGACACGAGATATCTCATACCTTTTTGAGACCTCTCAAATTTTAAATTTCAAATATAGTCGTATACTTTGATTCGGCCAACTCGACTAGACTAGACTAGACTCTCGTATCGTGTAACATCCACTTTTCACTTTCCACCTTCTCAACAGCATCCTGTCTGTGTCTTTGTCATTCTCCATTTTCTACTCTCCCATCACCTTTCCCTTTGGATTATATTACTTTTCAAGGTGAGTGTGATGAAAGAGAAAGAGAGAGCGTCTGTACTCTTGATATTTGGTATTTGGTATTTGATATTGTCATACCGACACCGACACCGACACCGACACCGACACCACCTCATCTTGACATGTACTCGGGGTGTAAAATTCACAATCTCCACTTTTATTTTATGTGGAATGTACAAGTTCAAAGTGAGAAACCTGAAGACTGCAAGACTGGAAGACTGGAGAGGAACAAGGTTCGAGACACTTTAGACCACCTTGCAGTTGCTTTTAGATTTCAGAGGATGGTTCATGGTTGTCCACTCTCTACTGCTGCTCCCTTGTACCTTTATAATATAACCTCTTTGACCATTTCACATTTCGAGTCAAGTCAAGTCAAGCCAAGCATTTTGAGACACAAGGAAAAAATGCAAGTACAAGTACAACAATTTTCCCCACTCCTTTCTCCGTCTATTGTCGATTGTATATTGTATATTGTCTTGTTCTCCTGTACGCTAAAAAAACTCATCTTGTTTTCCTCTAAATCTCCAATTCTATGGTACGGTCAACAATTCCATGTCAACAATTTCAATGCTTTCTCCTGTCACCTAGTCCTGGTTTCCTTGGTAAACTTTGTTGAATTTTCCCGTCAACTTTTATGAAATAAATAGTAGTAAATTTGGATGGACCTGGAAACTCAAAACCCAAAACTCAAAACTCAAAGTTCAAGTCTGAAAACTGGAAACGGGAGTAAATTTCAGACATATTTGATCAACTTGTTCAAGTTTGCTGACATTGACATTGACATGGGCATTCATGGATGATTGGATTGCCAGTTGACAATTGACAATTGACAAGGCAGATTGAACATGTTTTATTTTATCTGTACTGATATTACAAGTTACAAGGCACTGACATTTATTTTAAGACACCTTTGAATTTTGAATTTAACATGTTGTGCCGTAGCGACAACATGTACATGTATTTTTTTTTGTGGATAAGATTCCAAGTGAGTTGTAAATTCTCAGTTCTGCACTTGTACAAAAAAGTGCTATTTGCTCATCATCATCCATTAAATTTTCACTGTAATCAAGACATTTGCCCTACCGCCTTTTTTATACCATTTTCTGTTTTATTTTCTCCTCGTAAACACGATACATATCAGTTGTGCGTGTGGTCCATTGTTAGTTGTTGATTGTTGATTGTTGGCTGATTTTGAACCGTTAGATCAAGCTGGGAAAGAAAGATGCGTGATTGGCCCAGGAAACCAGTAAAACAGGAAAACAGTAGACTAAAAGGAAATGCGTGAGTCTAGGCTCTAGACTCTAGACTCTAGATTGTACAAACTAAAATCTAGTGCCTATACGAAAAATACTAACACTAAAATGTAGATAAAAGAGCACAAAACACGAGCACACGAGCTACAGAATCATGGAACAAAAATCTCTCTCTCTGTTTGATTCTCGGCAGTTTGCTTCCTCTTTCCTCTTTAGTCGTTTCCATTTTCGGTCCAAATTGTAACCGTCGGCTACATGACTTTGGCCGTAGATTGTATATTTTTATTTTATTGTATTTTGTTTCATCTCAATGACTTTGCTGGAAGCGCAATTCTCCATTCTCCATTCTCGATGCTCGATGCTCGATGCTTTTCTCTCCTTGTTTTCTCCTTGTTGGATGAGAATGTGAAATGTGAGGAGTGAGAAGTGGAAAGTGGGAAAAAACTTTTTCATGTCGCATCTCATCTCATTTCATTTCAACATTTCAACTGATCTCATAGATCGTCCCTCGTACAATATACAATATACATACTACATACTACATACTACATACTACATACTACCTGCTCCCCTCATTTTCCCCTTCCCTTCTCCACACTCTAGACTCTGCATTCTGGATGCTCCATTCCATGAATTTAAATGGAAAGGAGAGACAAGAGCTGCGGAAAATATCAAAAGGAATGTACAAAAAATGAAATGATCAAGATGAAAGGACAGGGGATAGAAAGCGGAAGAGAACGAGGAGGAGAAAGGCAAGGAAAAGTGTTGGATTTTTTCAAGTTTCAAGTAGCCATCGAATATCGAATATTAAGAGAGGAGAGGAGACTAAAAGTTGTCCAGCTTTTAGTTTTTTATCAATATAACGTGAAAATTTCAGAGTGTAGAGTGTAGAATCGAGAATATGGAGAGAGCATGTATGGTAGCCTGCAGGAAGTGAGAAAGGAGTAAGAGAAAACTAAACTTAACTAAACCAAACTAAAAAGCGGTGGTCCATTCACTTTCTCTCATGCTGCTTTTGGGTTTCGGTCATTTCAAGAGTTGAGTTGAGGAATGCAGAAAGCGGACAAAGAGCACTAGAAACTAGACACTAGACATTGGACACTAGACGCTGGATGCTGGACACTAGTTTATACTTTAGACAGAGTTGGAAAATGCAAGTGACGGAGGAACTGAGAGAATGTCAACGAATGACAAAATACTTGTCTACTCAAGACTCGAGACTGTAGACTGTAGACTTGACTGTAGTCCATCTATCGTATCTCCAAAATTCACAACGACGTGCATTGTGACTTGTCTGGACTTTGGAAGGGACATTTTAGAAATTCTGGATCAGAATCTCCTGTGGGGATTTCCTCTCTTTCTCCATTTTTTTATTGGACTGATTCCGCTCTCTCTCTTTCCCTCGCTTTCTCTTGCTTTCTTTCTCGAGTCTTGAGTCTCGAGTCTCGAGTAAATTCAATAAGCTTCAAGTTGCTTCTTCTCTCTTCGTTAAGAGTTAAAAGGGATGCGGATGGACGAGAATGGACAGCATGAGCAAAAGATGCGACTTTCGTCTTTTTACTCCCTCATTTTATATAAAAATGTACAATGTACATTGTACATGTACCACTCCGTCTGAGTGAGTAGAAGAGAGGACATTTGCAGACATAACTTATACATGCAACTTTGTACCATGTAAAATCTATAGAACGTAGAATCCACAGAATACAGAATACAGAATGTAGCACTTTTTCCTTCTCATCATCATCATCATCGTTTCCGTCGTTTTCATGTTTCAAATCCAAATCCACATGCTGAAAAGAAAAACGGAAATTCTTGGAATTCTGGAATTGGCTTTAAAAATTTCATCAAGAAAACCAAAGAGTGTGAAGCGCCAATTTTGATTTCAATTTTGTCTTTGGTCCACATTTTTTTAAGTTCTCAGAATTTCTTTGAATCTGGAATCTAGAATCTAGAATCTAGAATCTAGAATCTAAATTTAAATCTTGTCTAATCTACAGCTCAAAACTCAAAACTCAAACCTCGATCCAAATTGGATTTTTTCCTTCCTTTTTCTTTCGTCTTATTTCTGTTTTCTGTTATCTAGTTCCAGGAATTTGAACCATTTTATCACACACATGTTTTGATTCTGCTCCTGACTCTAACTGACTTTGGACTGATGCACTTTTATTTCCGTGTTGATGTTCATCTGATCCGATTTAATTTTTCCCTCATCCAATATCCAATATCCAATCAACATTTCCAATTTCCACACATACCATACACCATACGTACATTTGTACATGGGAGAAAGAGTTTGGAAGGGAAAGTACTGTCAATTTCAGAGTAAAAACACTGAAGATTGTATATCTCTACTTTCCTTGCTGTTTTTATCCGGAACCCAAAATACCCAAAATACTCAAAATACTCTTAGTCGATGACCATGAGCAAGAAAAGGAAAATGAGAATGAGCGGAAAAGCGGAAGGAAAAACCAAAGCAGGAAGAAACATGTGTGGTTTGCCTGATATCTTTATCACTATCAGAGCTGGAATGGGTTTTTCCTCTCCTAGTAAATAGATGGATAGATAGAAGCAGATAGCACATCTTCCATCCTCAATCCTCAATCCTCAATACACGGAGAGAAAACTAGGCTGAAAGCGTCTTACTGGGTTACACTAGACACTAGAGTCTAGACACTAGAAACTACATTGAAAGAGGAAGAGAAGATTGGGACCGGAATTTGGAATTTATAAGTAGCGAGGGAGAGTGAAAGTGGAAGTGAAAGCAGAAAGAGAAAGTAGAAAGCCATTTTGTCCTATTTATTTTTTGCAACAGCTCAACAGCTAAATCCTCCTTTACACAAACACAAACACAAACACACATGCATATACAATATACAGTATACATACAACTACACATTTGCAATGTACAGAGTGCAGAGTACAGAGTGAATGGACCTCTTTATCTGTATTTACTTTTAAAGAGAACAACCTATTAGTGGTGAAGGAGGGGAAGAAAAAGGGGAACAGAGTGCTGAAGAGTAAAGAGTAAAGAAGGATGAAAGTCAAGCTCAAGCCAACCTCCTCACACTCACTCACTGTGATACAAAGTTGGTCGCTGTACATATGGCTAAAATGTGTAGCTATCCGCACTCCATCGGCTATTTTCCTATCTTTACGTTCATCCGCGGCCTTATCTCCTTTTCCTTCTCTTCCCTAGTCTCTGGTTCTGGTTCTGGTCTCCGTACTGTCGCGGTTTTTTATTAGAATTAGGGAACTCTGTACAGTGCACACTCCACATTCAACATTCAAACTCATACTCATACTAAATGCTCAATGCTCAATGCTCAATGCTCTACGCATGTTTACTTTGGCCCAATCTTTACAAAAAACGATGGCCACATCCTTCCTTTCTGTTTGGTGTTTGAATTAGCTGTTTCGTAATGTACACAACAAAATATGGAGGGGATAATCCGCAAATCCGTAAATCCGTAAATCCAAATCCAACAAAAAAACCAAAAAAAAGCTTGCTCCACTTTAAATTGACTTTCTAAATCTTGCTTTGAATGGTAAAGTGGTGAATGTTGGGCGGTCAACGGCAAACATGATTTTAAATAATAATAAAACCTGCCACCAGAAGTAACAACTTAACTCCTGAAAGGATCAGACTCTAGACTCTAAACTCTAGAATCTAGAATCTAGAATCTAGAATCTAGACTGTTCGCAGAATCTCCGAATTGTTACTTTCAAAGTGACAAGGTTTTCATATTTGATTGCTGAGAGGATTGCGTCACTCTGATTCTTGATTCTTGGTTCTTGGTGCAAGGGACAAGAGGAAGGGAGAAACTGGAAAGGGAGGATGCAGTCACTGTACCAGGAATTCATCTAATGTCGTCTCAAATGGTCCTTTTCATACTTGGAAAATACAGTATCTCCATGTGCATCTCTACTTTCAAACTCTTACACCAGCACAAGCACTTTCACTTCCACATTCGCCTGCACACTCGCATCCCATCACATCGCATCACATCAGAGAGCACAACAGAACGGAACAAAATAGAGAGTGCCCAAGCAAATGCTTTTTGACGATTAAGAAAAAGATAGTAGCAATTTTCTTTCACTTTAACTCTCGCCCTCGTCTCGATTCTCGTTTCTTCTTTCTTTTTTCATTCCATTCTTTCATTCTGATGGAATAATGGGAGAAAGTCTCTATTATTATGCCTAACTGTTCTCAGACATATATCTAGATACAAGCTACTAGATACTGGGTTCTAGATATCTAGATAGAGATATAGATAACACATTTGCCATTTCTTTTCTCTACACTTTCTTCTCTACTCATGATTATTACACAGCACAATACAGTAGTCTGTCTTTTGTATTATCGTTCCTTTCTTTTTTCTTTTGACAAAGAGTCTATGCACCATACACCATGTAGAAAGTGTAGGGTTGCATCTCTAAGACTCGAGACTCGAGACTCTAGACTCGCGACTCAAGACTCGAGACATTACCATAGAAAACATGTAAATAACCTACATTTAAGAATAATAATGGTAATAATAATAAAATAATAGGGAAGGAACCCAAAATAGAAACTACAACAGATAGAGCGAGAGAGAGAGAGAGAGAAAGAGAGAGGAAGTAGAGGGAGTGGAAAAGCCGAGCCGAGCATGATGGAGGAAAACGTAAGGAAATAAACATGTTATTTTCTGGAATAACAAGCAATTTATCTTGCTTTTCTCTCCTCTCTTCTTTGTCCCGTCCTATTTTTTGTGGCCGGTTTCTAGTTTTTTACTATTTACAAATTTGTATTTATAAATGCATGCACAAAATGACTGTAGTATTTTCTCCAGTCCGGAATTTGGATCCACACTGTAAACATGTACAGTGTACAGTCTATAGTGTACAGTTTAAATAGAAGGGAAGAGGTTTACGCATATTGATGGAAAACGAAACCCAAACGGAATATCTTCAAGATACTTGGAGAAAAGAGAAAAGACAAAAAATACAAGGGAATGTAAATAATTTCATGTGAATAATAATGAGACAAGTGATTATGCGGCAAAAGTACAAAATACAAAAGTGCACACATACTCAATGCTCAATGCTCAATACTCAATACTCCCAACATACAGAGGAAATAAAAGGTTTAAACTACTTAACTCTTTTTTATTTTCTACACAAAACTATTTACGCCACAGTTTACACATATGCCTGACATTTCTATAAAAAATCCAGCTTCCCCAATTCTGTTTCTCCCTTTCAAACAACAAAAGAGTCTCAAGTCTCGAGTCTCGAGTCTTGATTCGAGTATCTACATGACTGCAAAAAATTAGGGAAAAGGAAGGAAATGGAAAACAAGTGAACAAACAATTTTTTTACATTTAAACTCTGCCGCTTGCCGCTCTATTTATTCTGCTGCTGTGCTCTTGACTCTGTACTCTGTACTCTGTATTTTGTATTTTGTATTCCTCCCGCCATTCTTTTCACAATTCATCCCAAACGTTCAATTGTTAATTCTCCTCTTTGTATTCCGCTCCAGCTCGAGCTTATCTGTATGTTTTTTATTTTTCATTATCTACACAATACACAATACGCAGTGAACAAGTTAAATTCATCACAATCGGGAAGAATCAGGAAGAGAGGGGAAAACCGGGAACATTTAAGATAATTCAAGGAACAATCAATAATCAACGTCTTGATTCTTGATTCTTGATTCTTGATGATTTACAAGAAACTTCCAACCTTTTATCTCCGGTTTGAATTTAAATGGCAAATGTACCCTTTTCCCTTTCTGTGCAACATAAAAAAATGTCCTCTGATTTCCTCCTCCGAATGGAGTGAAATGTAATGTAGAATTTTCCTAAATATCTCTACGTTTTGATTTTGGGAAAGATAGCGCAGAAACAGACAAGTAAAACATGCCCGTCATATGACGGGCAATAAAACTTCTCAAAAAATCCGTATTCGATGGCTCAGATATCTGTAGTTTTCTTATAATCCAGAAAAGAATTTGGGTACCTATTTTGTGTGCCCCCTTAAAAAATCAAAAAGTGCCCCTTTTTCAATATTATTTGCCCCCTCGAGCAGTGCCTCCAAAATAAATTAAATTATCTAGATTAGTAATTGGACCACGGTGTCCGTCAAACTACTTGAATTAATGAATAAATTAAAAGTGCCCGCAAAAAAATTCTAAGTGCCCCCTTGACAAAGTGTCCCCTAAAAGATTACAAAGTGCCCCGTTTTTTGATAATATTTGCCCCCTCAAAAAAACCTCTTTTAAACTTTTATGGGTAGTATTCACAAAAAGGCTGAAAGGGACGGCGCATGGGAAGATGCGCCGTCCCAAAGCGAAGCGTGCGCGCACGCTTCGCTTTGAACCTCTTCAAAATTGGCCTTTTCTACCCCAACATCCCATACACCATCCCTTTCGGGGCTTTTTGCTCTCCGTTAGTATGGATTCGCGGCTACGCCTATCGGCCGTGAGTATTTCCGTACTTTAACCTAACCTTACCTGAAACAATCTCATTCTAGTGTAACAAACTTGTCGGACACAATTAACTTGTTTTACTAAAAAATCTTTATAAAACTTGAACAAAAAACATTTTGTACGGAATTTTTTATCCAGTTCAAAAGTTACAAATAGATAAAACAATTTCTTCAATATTTTAGGGGGCACTTTTAATTTTGAGGGGGCGGGCACTTTTAATTTATTTTGCAGGCACTGCTCGAGGGGCAAATAATACTGAAAAAGGGGGCACTTTTTCATTTTTTAGGGGGCAGAATATATTTGTTTCCAAAGAATTTTCGGTTTGCATCAATTCAGCTAAAACTGTTTTTGCGTTATTTGTGTGACTGGTTGCGTATTACATTTTCTTTGCGATATGCTAGTTTGTTCCGGATTATTATTAGTCATTTCTGTTAGCCAGAGTAATAGCCATTTCTCTTAGCCAGAGTAATAGCCATTTCTCTTAGCCAGAGTAAAAGCCATTTCTCTT
>JAQGBH010007033.1:0-11616 GCA_034698265.1 Sminthurinus aureus
TCCGAGTGGCACTTGGCGACCCACCGGATATTTTCATGCAATTTATTCAACCCACCCTCATGGAAAAACTGCAGAATGTCAAGGACAGTCACTGGAAGGATTTGGAGAACCGTCGACAACAGTTGAATAAACAAGTTGAGAAAATGATGGAAGAGCCAAAACGCTCTTACACCGACTCCATGAAAGAGATCCTAAAAGCCAGTGCAAATAACTACGTCCTTCCCGGACTCATCCAGAGTCAGCACTCGGCATATGAAAAGATTGCTGTAAAAATATTTGAAATGGAATTCAGAAATCTGGATTTCCCTCCAACTTCAGGTCCCTTCTTCGTCCAGCAATTTAGAGCCGAGTTGAACCGAGAAATCAACAACTTTCTCGAGAAGAATGAAGAACAAAGAAAATCTTTAGAAAATGAGATTGAGAAAGAGATTTCAAATGCTGCTCAGATTTTTAACATGAAAAGTGCGCAAATACTTGACGATCTAGACTCCAGAGATCCAACGGATGTGCCAATTTACCTAAAGACGATGCACACGGACATGCTCGCGTGTGCTCGAGATGCCTTGAACAATTACAAATTACTGGAAAAGGGTTTAAGTGAGATGAACAAGACTTACATGACAAAGTGGGAAATAACATTGAAAGAATGTCTTGAAAAATACCTCTTCAAATTCGAGTCTAGTGAACAACACAAGGAAATTCAACTCAACAACATTTTCCAGAAAATTCAACAACAATTTTCTCAGCAAGTTCAGCTCATTTTCCAACAAGAGGAGGAACATCAAAATTCCACTTATGTTGAGCCATCAGATTTGGCTCAGAAATTAGACGAGATTGTCAACTTAACTCGTCATCATTTCAAACAGGAGGCAGAAAATCTACACTCTGAGCATTTCTCAACATACTACAGTGAACTTCAAACTGCTCTGGAGAAAGAGAGAGAGAAAGTAATCAAAGAAAATGAGAAGAACATGAAAAGTAGCAACGAGCGAGTAAAACAAGTTGTCGAAAATTGTAGAAAAATGTACTTGAATACAATTCTTAAAAATCTAAAACAAACAGAGGAAGATTTACACACCCTTCACACTTCGTCGCTTCAAGAGGCTGATGACAATTTAAAGTCAGAACTCATTAAAATCAAGTGCTCATCTTTTTATGAGTCCATGTCAAAAACCCTATTTGAATTATTTGAAGCTGAATATGAGAAAATTAAAAAAAGTCACCAAATAACAATTAACTTTTACCACGAATTTTTCAACAGCTCAAAGACCAAATATGAAAACGGTATGGAAAATTTCCTATCCAAATCTCCATTTTACAACGATCACGACTTTTCTCTTACCCACGATCAACTTTGGAATGATATCCATGCAGATTTTCTCAGTAAAATTCCGGGGGATTTAAATATGTGGAGAAAAACTGTGCTCAAAATCTTGAAAGAAGATTTCTCTCGTATTTTTCAGGAATTGGAAACTACAGTCAGGAAACGGAAAGAAAATGCTCTACTCGATGCCAAAAAATTAGTAGAGACTTGTCTTATCTACTTTTATCAACAATTACAAACTTTAAATGCTTCGGAATTAAAATTAATGTCAACATCAACTTCAACAACAAGGCAGAAACGTCAGGACAACTTTCAAAAAGTCAAACAACTAGCAGAAAAAATGTTTGAAGACGGCTGGAAATTTTCATCTGGACAACAAAAACACCAGCATATTTCCCAGTTGAAACAAAAAATGATTCAGCATTGGTCAACCATTGAAGATCTCGAGTCTGACAAAGAGATTTCAGGTGCTGTTCAGATCTTCAACGAGGACAGTGAACAAATCCTTGAGAATCCAGAATCCAGAGATCCAACGGATGTGCCAAATTACCTAAAGACGATGCACAGCGACATGATTGCGTGTGGCCGAAATGCTTTGAACAATCACAAACTACTGGAGAAGGGTTTAAGTGAGGTGTACAAAACATACTGGACAAAGTGGGAAATAACACTAAATGAATGTCTTGAAAAATCCCTCAAGGATTTCGAGTCGAGTGAACAACACAAGGAAATTCAACTAAACCAAATTTTCCAGAAAAGTCAACAACAATTTTCTCAGCAAGTCCAATCGATTTTCCGGGAAGCAGACGAAAATTCCAATTATGTTGAGCCATCAGTTTTGACTACAAAATTAGATCAAATTGTCAACTTGACACTTCAGCAGTTCAAGCAGGAGGCAGAAAAACTACGGTCTGAACATTTTTCAACGTACATTACGTACCACAAAAAATTCCAAACTTTTCTAAAGAAAGAGAGTGAGAAAATTGTTGAAGAAAATGAGAAGAATATGAACAGTAACAACGGGCGAGCACAACAAGTCGTTGAAAATTGTAGACAATTGTATTTGAATACAATTCATCAAAATCTAAAACAAGCTGAAGATATGACAGTTGAAGCCTTACACACCCTTCATATTTCATCTCGTCAAGATGCTCTTGAAAATTTAAAGTCAGAACTCATTAAAATCAAATGCTCGTCCCTTTGTCCGTCCATGTCTAAAACTCTATTTGAGCAATTTGACCAAGAGTATGAGAAAATAGAACAAAGTCACAAACAGAACATTTTGCAGAATAAAAGCAACATGGAGAAGTCCATCAAGTTGGAAATGGAAAATTGTATAAAGATCTACAGATCAAAAATACAAGAGTATGCTGAAGCTCAATTGAAACTGAGAAACTACGATTTAGTCAAAATCAAGAACGAGTTTTATGCTATAGGAAAAAACGTCCTCAAGCAATTTGATGACAAGAATAAGAAAACGAAGAGCTGCCCTCCAGAAATTGACCAGAGATATCACTCCCAGCTGGTCAATTTAATGGAAAGTGAGCTAGTAGAGAAAATAGGACAACTCCAACTCCAAAAAGATGCAGAGGACCGAGAGAGAAAACAAGCGGCGGAGAGAGAACAGAAAATGAGAGAGAAAAGGAAACAGAGAGAGCACAAACGGAAGAGAAAGTGGAGGAACGAAATAACCTTAGAATCAAATATGATTCCAGACGAAAACCTCAAACACAAGCACAATCGGACATGAATCAAAATGGAAGTGGCACTTTTCCGTCTGCCTCTCATTTCAATAATTTAAACTATAGACATCAACCTCCTATCACGGTGGATGATGATGGTATCAAACCCTTGCCAATGGCTACTCTTGCCTTTCACATTGGTGTAAATAAGACCAAAATGGGCATCACAGACAATCAAGGTGAATTCCGGGTCCTCGTCAACATGGAGAATGCTCTGTATGATGAAAATTCCCGATTAGTTCCACACATGGATAAAGACGACTCTAGTGGAAAATCCATCTCGCTCAAAAGAATCCTGTTGAACAATCCTGTAGACAAACAGTATGAAATTAAAATCAATGGAGAAAAACGATATTTCCGGATTGAAACTCTCTTTTCATTTCTCCTCAGACCTCTTAAACTAAAAGCAGAGCTGGAGCTCCGTAAAATCTTTAATAAAGCTGCAATTGTCATCCCTCAGACTTTCAACTCGGTTCAACGCCAAGCGGTGATGGATGCAGCAGATCTAGCGGGATTTGATGTGGTAGACTTGATGAATGACACAACGGCCATGGCCTTCAACTTTTTGTTAAACCATCGTAATAAATTTCCAAAAGGTCAAAAACTTGTCTCCATAAACTCCTTTGAAGGATTCATTGATGCAGCCCTCTTCTCGGCAGAAAATGGAACTCTTGTCTGTGAAAAAAAATTTGGGGACTTTTTTTTTTGTTTCAAAAGTCTAATGACAAAGAGGGTGATTGGTTGGGCTACTGCGGGAAATCCTTATCCAAATCCCCATGGACCACTGATGTCTCCCAAAGCGGTGAAAGCTGTTGTGGAAAAAATAGTTGAAGCCCTTGGGACGGATTCAAATACAGCTCCATGTATTTTAGCCGGTCGAGACGAGGATCGTTGCAAATTTGTGGATGGTAGTCTTGCTTCTACATCAGTGGAAATGGCCAATAACTGTTATGCACTAGAGGGTGCTTCTGCTTTGGTGTCCATGGTAAATTGTCCGAGTGTGGAAAACGCCCATTATAGAAAATGGCAAGGAATGAAGAGTGAAAACATGGTGGTTCATTCATTGAAAAATTTGTTGACTGCTCAAGGTCCTGCAAACATCCAAGCGGTTCAGAATCCAGAACAGGGCGAAAATTTAAATCCGGTGGTCCTGCATACGTTACAACAGCTGGATATTTTGGATCGAATGAAGACAGAAGAAGAAGCCTGTTTACAACTACTCAAGTTGGCACTCAATGTGGAGAGAATTCTCTTCAACTCCTCTCATCCTGACAAAGACATCTATAAATCCACGGTCGAGTCGTGCTATAGAAAGCTCAATGAGTTGAAACATGTTGATTTGAATGATCTTTACAACTGGCAAGATAAAATTAATCAAATTTTTAAAAATTTACATTGAAAATATAATACGTTTTATATGTTATAATAATTTTTGAGTTATGGGTTATGAATAATAATTATCATGCATTGATGTGTAATATTTAATATGTTGTATTGAGAATTGGAAATTGAGAAGAAGAAAATTATGTTTTGGTGTGAATAACAATGAATAATTATTTTTACTATACATTCTAAATGTTTATACAGCTTTGAAACAACGCTCAGGAAAATTATTCAGCATACATCATTAATGTTTTTTCATCGATTTATTCATTCTACATTTGTTATGGGTTTTCACGCCGGAGTTCACTTTTGCATAATATATATCAATTTATCTATGTATTATGTTACAAGTTACAAATGTTCTTTTGTTTACTTTTGCAGATCTCACTCGCATAACATATATCTATAATCTGTCATATATTTTCATTTGCTATTATGTGTTAGATGTTAGATTATGAGTCATGTGTCAGTAACTTATACTTGTGTGTACATATCATGAGAAATTAGAAGTATGGTAAATGGTAAAGGATGATGACAAAATGATTCCACTGAAATTTTATAGCGATACGTAGGCAAAACAAAATAATCATTTGTGAGGGAAATGGAACAGTCGAAACCTGTGTCATGCTCAACTTTACTTTTTTTCATATTTGTATATGTTTCAGATCAAGAACTAAATACCCTGAAAATTTCAGAGTCACAGGTTGACTGAGAATATTTTTAAAAAAATAATGAAGTTCAAATTTAACATGTAATACAATGAGTGCGGAAAACTCAATTGCGAGTCGAATTCCTCGCATTCAAAACTTGGACCAATGCATGGGTTTTTACTAAAGTTAATTAATGAATTCTGAAATAAATAATGAATTAATTTATAAATGAATGAATGAAACGACAAACAAGTAGAGTACATGCATTCAATAATTTCCACAGCTGTTGATTCATAATTTATTGCATATTGTATACGGTATCAACTACATTTAAATGGACAATAATCAATTCTTGTTTATTCATAACAAAATATTGTTTGTTTCTTCTCAATATTAAATATTGTACATTATACATCAATGCATGATAAATGATATTTTATAACCCATATAATCAATAGCCAAAAAATTATTATAACATAATATAAAACGTATTATTTTTAATGTAAATTCTTAAAAATTTGATTACTTTCATCTTGCCAGTTGTAAATTTCATTCAAATCAACATGTTTCACCTCTTTGAGTTTTTCATAGTAGGAATCGACTGCCCGTTTATACTTGTCTTTGTCAGGATGAGAGGAGTTGAAGAGAATTCTCTCCACATTGAGTGCCAACTTGAGTAGTTGTAAACAGGCCTCTTCTTCTATTTTCATTTTATCGAAAATATCGAGCTCTTTTAAACTGGAAAAGAGTGCCGGATTGACATTTTCACCCTGTTCTGGATTCTGAAACGCTTGGATTTTTGGAGGCCCTGGAGCAGTCAACAAATTTTTCAATGAGTGAACCTCCATGTTTTCACTGTTCATTCCTTGCCATTTTCTATAATGGGCGTTTTCCACACTTGGACAATTTACCATGGACACCAAAGCAGAAGCACCCTCTAATGCATAACAGTTATTTGCCGTTGGTATGAAGTCAAGACTATCATGTCTAAATTTCCAACGATCCTCATTGATACATGCTAAAATACAAGGGGTGGTACTTGAATCCGTCCCAAGGCCTTCAACTATTTTTTCCACAACAGCTTTTACCGCTTTATGAGACAGAACTGGTCCTTGGGGATTTGGATAAGAATTTCCCCCCGTAACCCAGCCAATCATCGTCTTTGTTATACCTTTGCAATGAAAAAAAAAGTCACCAAATTTTTTTTCACAGACAAGAGCACCATTTTCTGTGGAGAAGAGGGCCGTATCAATGAATCCTTCGAAGGAGTTTATGGAAACAAGTTCTTGGTTTTTTGGAAGTTTGTAGTTCATCATAAAGTTGAAGGCCAAGGCCGTTGTGTCATTAATCAAGTCTACCACTTCAAATCCCGCTAGACTTGCTGCATCCGCCACCGCTTGACGTTGAACTGTGTTGAAAGTCTGGGGGATGACAATTAGAGCCTTATTAAAGATTTTACGGAACTCCAGCTCTGCTTTTAGTTTGAGGGGTTTGAGGAGGAACGAAAAGAGAGTTTCAATTCGAAAATATTGTTTTTCTCCCTTGACTCTGATATCATACTGTTTGTCTACAGAATTTTTCAGCAGGAGCCCTTTGAGCGGGATGAACTTTCCACTAGAGTCGTCTTTATCCATGTGTGGAACTAATCGAGAGTTTTCATCATAGAGAACATTCTCCATGTTGACGAGGACCCGGAATTCACCTTGATTGTCTGTGATACCCATTTTGGTCTTATTTTGACCAATGTGAAAGGCAAGAGTTGCAGTTGGCAAGGATTTCATACCATCAGCATCCACCGTGTTAGTGTTGACAGGAGGTTGGTGTTGGTGTCCAGAGTTTAGATTATTGAAATGAGAGGCAGACTGAAAAGTGCCACTTCCATTTTGATTCATGTCCGATTGTGCTTGTGTTTGAGGTTTTCGTCTGGAATCATATTTGATTCTAAAGTTGTTTGGGTCCTCATGTTCTTCCTCCGCTGTTTGTTTTTTCTCTCGCTCCTCTGCATCTGACTGGAGTTGTCCTATTTTCTCTACTAACTCACTTTCCATCGAATTGACCAGCTGGGAGTGATACCTCTGGACAATTTCTGAAGGGCAGTTCTTCTTTTTCTTATTCTTGTCAGCAAATTGCTTGAGGACGTTGTTTCCTATAGCATAAAACTCTTTCTTGATTTTGACTAAATCGTAGTTTCTCAGTTTCAATTGAACTTCAGCATACTCTTGTATTTTTGTTTTGTAGATCTTTTTAGAATTTTCCATTTCAAATTTGATGGACTGCTCCATGTTGCTTTTGTTCTCCTCGTTTTTCTTGAAAATCTCGGTGCTGATGAACAAAAGCTGATTTTCTAATTCTTTGTAAAGAGACGAGTCATACGAATAAATATTTTCTGGTTCTGGTTCGGAATTTTCGGATGTAAGTTTTATGGCACAGTCAAAATTCTTAAAAGTTTGGTTTCGATTTTTCTCCAGGAGGGCATCAAGTTGATCCTCTTCCATGTGTTGACCACCCACTTTAAATTCACACTCTTGTCTGAAGTATGTAATTGCCTCATTTATGATGCAGGCAGAAGCTTGATTCTCCAACTTCTGGATTTTTCTGTTCCTCAGTCGAGATTCATTGATGAAATGATTTATTTTAGTCTGGAGGATGTTGAGCAGAGACTCTGGAAACTGTGGAAAATCCGGGAGACGGGGTAGAAACTGAAGCAATGAGTCAACAGAGAAATCCTCGAGAATTTTGTCCAGTTCTTTTCCCCAAAAGCAGATGGACTTTTCAAATCTTTTCTCCAGTGGCAATACTAATTTTTCAAAGAGGATTTCCCACATTGTTAATGAAAGGGGCTCCAGGAACTTTTTGATCCTTTCCAAATCCTTTTGTTTTACTAGTTTATTCTCAACTAGTTTATCCAACTCCAACTCAGCATGAAACTGGAAAAAATTCCATTGTGTTCCCATCAAATCTGCAATGGTTACATTTGCTATCGTTTTGACTAGGGCAGGGACATAAAGTGATTTAGCGGTGGTCAAAATTGGATCATCATTTACTTTTTCCACTTTCTCTCGGTTCACCCGCAGTGGAATTTTCGGCGTGATTTCTTTTGCTGTGGAAATATTTAGAGGTGCTGGATTTGTACAAAGTTGAGTTACTGTTGAATTTTCTTGTTTTAAAAGGGAGTTGGGGGTTGTTGAATTCAACTTCAATTGAGGGGGCGAATTTTTTACTTGATATTGATTCACACTATTTAGAGGCAAATAAATGGGCTCGGAACATGAAATAGGAGTTTTTACAATCTCAGGGTCTTTGTTGTTTTTAGTGTAGATTGGAGCTTCAACGTTGGCCGGAACAGACGGTGAGATGATTTTTTGTGCTGCTTCTTCTCTTCTTCTCTTCAGATTCTCTGCAATTTTTGTCTTAGAGTCAACATCAGCTGAAGATACTGAAGAACTAGATTCGCAAGCTTGGACTGAACTAGAGCTGGAGCTGGAAAAAACAGAAGCGGAAGATTTATCATCATTATCATCAATAAACTGAGGCAGATCCGTTTCTGGAATTTTAGACCGGGTCAAAGCTCCCCTTTTTGTTGCCTCTTGGAAATTTAACTCCAGTGCTGGAATCTTCTTTGGTGGTTCAATCTCCAAATCTTGACTGTTGCTATTTGTTGTTGAAATTTCTACACCTTTAGAAGAAGAAGAAGATAATTCGTCCGCAGGAACCACCGCGTTAGATTTTGATGAGACGGGGGCTTTTCTTATTTGCTGTAGCCTTTTCCTAAATGCCAATTCTTCTGTGGAATTTCCATCTCCATCCTGATTTATATTTACCCGTGATTCTAAAAAATGAAAATAATTTGACTTATAAAAAGAACCTTTATGTCTTGTGTATTATGTATTTTCTACACGTGTAAGATGCAAGTACAATGTAAAAGAATTATTGAAGTACAGAGTCTAGATTCTAGATTACATTTTTTATTTATTTTTTTATTTTACCCGTTGAGTCGTGAGAAACCGACGGCTCATTTGTACTCACGTCCTCCATTTTGAATCTGGGTTCTGGATTGTCTCCAAACTTAAAACTTTAAACTCCAACTGACAAAGAATATCTAAAATGTACGATCTACAAAATGGGAAAGAAAGAAATTAGACAAAAATTAAAAAAGAGCTATTAGCTATTTCAATTTATAATTTACAATTGACTAAATGATGAATTTATGCCCTTTGATCAATCTTCACAGTTTTAATAGTTGTTGGTAATGATAATGATAAATTTCTGCTATTTCACATACCAAATGAACTTTCTCTTTCCAGAGTTGACAATAGACTGTAGACATGTACTTGAATTTAAATTTCTTCCTCCGCGCCAGTTGAATTCCAACTTCCAATGGACGATGGATATTAGACAAGTTTGCAATTTGTTTAGCTGTGTTGTATACAAGTACTTGTTATTGTCATTCAGTAAAACTTGTACATTGTACATGTAAACTGTAATATTTATGTATGTATGTATACACTATGATGAATAGAAACCAAATACCATTACAACTTGAAACTTGAAAATCATTAGACTATTGAGAGAAAAAGAGAGAGGGTGAGTTGATGGATAAAAAAGTGACATCATCCATTTGTTCCATTCTCAGTTTTTACGGTGTCAAGTTTTCCATTTTCCATGTTTCAGCACATTTTCCTACTCTCTCGTCGTTCACAGTTCACATTGGTTTCAATACGTAATATTTTTTAATAGTCTAACCACTTAAAACTTACCACTTAAAAGTCACATAAATGCTGATGCTGTTATCTGCAATTGTAACGTATTTCACTTGTAACGGGACACTGGATTTAATATCCTATTTTTCGGACCTTCACATAAATGGATATACATACTGCTAAATTCCTAATTTAGATTTAGAGCTACACACGCTTTACACTGTACACTATGCACACACACTCTCTCTCTACTCTCTACACTCATCATTGGATGCGTCAAGTACTTTTGTACATGAGAAACACGAATTGCTATAAATCTAAAAAAATCAAGGGTTTTGTTATTTATTATTTTGTTTTGTGGAAAACTATCAAAAATTGTCACCAGTTTATTATATATTATGTATTAGTATTTGAGTATGAATGTTGTCATAAAGTTTTAGTTTTTATATAAAGGACAGTAATTGGTAATGATTAATTATTATTCTCAGAATCCAGAATCCAAAGAGTGGTATAAATGCATTACACGATAAAAAACTGATTCATGAGTGGCCTTTGGTATGATGTACAAATTAGTACGATTTTATTACGTTTAGGTTCACAGTGAAAACTGGCAATTTAAAATTTGGATACTTCATGTGTTATATGTTATATATTACATACTACATATTATTATGTCTTATATTTTGGTTTTGATCATGATTCCACCAGTGTCTGCACTTATGTTTTCAAAGTATGTAAAATATAAAAACACCAGTACATTTTTATCCTACAGCGTTTGACACTTGACAGTAGACAAAAATGACCAACTACATAGTCATACTTAGGCATAATAAAAACATTATCAAGCAGTATCATATAAATTATGGATACATATATAACATATGTAATACAAAGAATGCACAGTACACAGACCGTGCAAAATCCAAGGCTTTGATATGGAGAGCTCCAAGCGTCAAGCGATAGGTAAACGTTTGTGTACAAAATTTAACATGTAAACATCCAAGCACTGAGTACAAAGCATGTATAACACATGATGAGCTATCGTCATTACTTCATTACACACTTAACACTTAATTCAGTCATATGCATCCATAGTAGTACATACCTACATTATGCTTCATAATTCATAATATTGCATCCAGTGTGTAGAAAAAACGAAAAATATTCGATGGTAGATAAATTTGAATGTGTAGTCTGTATTGTCTATCTCCCCGTATAGAAAGAATCTTGCTGGAATTTAAAGTCTAAATATGAGTCCTCACTCCTGTACTCGCCATTTAATCAACAGTCGATAGTACGTACACAAAGTCCACTATATAAATGTAATGTAAAATGCATAATTTTTTTACGCTGCTTTTTGACATTTCACAAAAGATACTGCATACTCAACACTCAACATGGAACATTGCACAGTTGATATTTGATAAAAGTTTATCGTTCTTCTTGGAATCAAAATTGGTGACTCACCATCGACCAATGGATTTTGTAATATTTTTGCAAACCATGCTCAACATTCAATACTTAATGCTCACACCAAACTCTAAATTCCAACACTCGAGTTTGGTCCGTGTTTGTATTTCGTATATTTTTCGATTGTCGCTCTTTGATAATTTATTATTGAGTAGTCACTAGTCATCATTTTTGCACACTTATTTATTTATGTGTAGTAGGTATAAATATGACACTGGAGTTTTTTAATACATTTGAAAAAGTGTAAACAGATCATAGATACACATGATATATTATAGGATACAAAATGTACAATTCACTGTAAAATAGTTAACATTACGTAGTATGCTCTGCGCTATGTACATTGT
>JAQGBH010007034.1:0-11616 GCA_034698265.1 Sminthurinus aureus
TTTACTCAAGTGGTAACCATGAGATTTTGCCATTTTTCATGCGCATTTTGTGGCCGTGTTGAAATGGAATTATCCATTTACTTGTTCAATTTACCGACACTTTCATATATTATTATAGATTATAGGATATATACTGCACCTTTGCAAACATGGTTTCAACTAAACAGCCAGAAAGCAAACGGTGTGAGCTGTGAGAAATCGGCTATTCGTGTTGAATGTGGAATGTTGCGACGACTTTGTGTACTATGTATTTCATTCTCAGGATGCGAATAAATAAATACATTTATTGAAGTGTCTAATGTATACTGTATACTGTTGTTTAGTGTTGTGAATGGGAATGGGAGTGCAAGTATGAATTTCAGCCGTATATACATGAATTCGTCAATTCTATCTGCATGCAGTAGGAGGCTGAATAAAGCATAAAAGGTAGACACCAGACACTATAGATAAAAGATAATAGATATCTATAGAAAGGGTACCAAAATGTTATAAAACAAGGCAGTCAGGAGGTAAGTAATACTTATGTTAAATGTAAATACACTCTAGTAGGTACAAAGGGAAATCCAAAGTACCGAAACTGGAAATATCGTATATCTCGTATGTAATTAAAATACATAATATTATGTACCTTTACTTTGTTTATACATACTATTTATATTGATACTATGTGTTTTTCTATATGTATGAGTCCGTGTGAGATAGTGCAAAAACATGTAGGTAGTAGGTAGTAGTTGCAGTTTACAGCAGATTGATAGTTGATAGGTATAAGTATGGTATAAGTTTGATAAGCTCCGTCGAGAAATTCAGAAGCTCTAGACTCTAGACTTTAGACTATTAAATATAAATTGTAGACATTTCTTACTCCCCCACAGACATCGATATCGTCATCGTCATCTAATGAGTCTATTACAGTCAGCTCCTGTGTGTAAGCCTTAGTTATTTCCCATTATCATAATAAATGCATTACGCCACACGTTAGACCGAAAACCGAAGCAAGAGATATATTCATAGCCTTTATTTTTAATAATTGATGAATCTGGTACATCATCATCATCGTCATAACAAACCTGTATAATGCATAATGAATTATGATATAAATAAATTTAAATGAAATTTGACATTAGATACCTTCTCAATTCTCGAGTCGTCCTTGTCAAGGAAAAGCAGCACAAAATCAAGGATGCTCATTTCAGTGTCAGCGATACGATAACTAATGCACCCGCACAGGTAGGTTGATTCGAAGATGATAGTTATCACATATATTATTATATAATAGAAGTATGGATTCATATGTAATATTTTCTTATCACTAGCAACTAGCAAAGCCAACAACAAGCACATAGCACCAAAACAATAGCAAACATCAGCAATCAGCAACTGTAATAAAATAATAGCTAAAGTAAACTCACTGAGAGTAGAACTCGACTTTTCTCTTCTTCTCTAAACTATCATTTGGTTTAGTTTTGCATTTGTCAGTGTTTTAAAGTGTAAAGTCGTAATAAAAAGCATGAAAAAAATTTGCTTTCAAAAGTGGACGTCTATCAGTATGATGTATTCCATTTTATTACTATTTATAGTCATATTTTTATGGAGTAAATAAAACACTTTCCGTCTTCAAAGTCTTTGTGCTTCAATATCCTACGCCTCAAATCTACAGGTATTTTAGATACGTGATACATAACATGTAACGTATAACTAGTAGCGAGATGTGCAATGAATTTGTGAAGGTATACCGATATTTTCAAATTTTCTCTTGCCAAATTCCCTCTGTTGAAAATTGAAAAGGAATGCTCGACAAATCACAAACTTAAAAACATATAAAGGTACGGAAAACGTACAGTAAGTTGTACTAATAAATCTTTTCATCATATTGCAACGTGTCTTGTTTATATATACTTGTGTACTCTCCAGAATGCTTTGATTCTCTCTCTTTTCTTTCCATTTTATCCTAGATGAAATGTATCTCAGAATATTATGTACGACTTATATACCATGTACAGTGTACATTGTACAGGAATTGCTCGTTTTCACATGTGCAATGTAATGTGAACATTTAATGCAGAAAGGAGAAGACTTGGCCTGACTCATAGTTTATTTATTTGTAGCTTTGGGACCTCTCATTTCGTGGTTACATCTTGCCTTGCTATGTACAGTGTACAGTGTATACTTAGTCTCCTTCCTTTCTTTGAAAAACGGTGCATAATGATGCAGATGAAACTTCACATGTTTTATCTACAAAAAGCACAAAGTACAAAGTACTATAGACCATGATCCATGATAGACACTAGGTAAAACTCTCCAGCCATGAGCCATAGTAGGTTGCATCTCGCTTCTCGTGTGTCTTGTGTAACATCCTACATCCTACGGTAAAATGCTCCAACTGATGGAGCAAAAACAAGGATGGAGATTGTCGAGATTACAGAAGATGCATCTATCTACGTGAAACATCCAGATACAAAGGAAGAATATCTAAAGCAAGGCATGAACGTTTCCGTGCTGTTTATAGACGAAAAAGAAAACTTTCTTATCAATATAGACAAAGACGAGGATGCTGTGCTGCAGTCACTGGCTCAGGATTCAGGATGTTGGCGCTGTTGATGAAGAAGAAGAAGAAGAGAAAAGAGAACACAGGAAACAAAAATGACAAGGAGAGAAGTGAGATGATGATGAAGCCGTCGATGTTTCGAGTTTCGATGCTTATATTGATGTCTGAATGCTAAAATTCATAATGCTGGAAGTCTGCATATGGATGCTGGATGTACATTTGTGTAATGTGTGCAGTGTGTATCTCTCGAACTAACAAGAAACAAGAGTAAGCGTATGTGAAAGTGCATGTGGATAAAACTACAAGGTTTATGCATGTATACAGAAAATATCTGGAATTCTTGTATCTTTTAGAGCCAAGTCATCGTAGCATAATTCCCCGCTTCCTCATGTGTTACGCTCGTTTAACTGTTGGTCATTTGGCTGTTTTTCATGCTAGTATTTAGTATTGCAAATGCAATTCCTACTGGACTCTTTATTTTTTTGAAAGCCTTTTTTTTGAATTTTTAAAGGAGGAAAAATGACGAAAGACTTCTCTTAATTATAAATTAAAAACGGAAAAATAGGCATTTAAATTAAACAGCACTAGGTATATCGTACGTCGTGCAAATGACGAAATGAGAAATAAGGAAGAGGTAAATTTGTAAACACCGTACATATCTGGATATGCAGAGTTCAAAAGTTTCTTGGTTGGCACATACGCGGCTGTGATTCACAGCATAAAATATGTATAATGTCTAGTGTGTACAGTGTATAGTATACAGCGTACAGCTACTACGTTTTTGCGCCTTTCTCCTTTCTTTCTTTCTTCCTTTCTCTATTTTGAGACTTATATTAAGAAAATGTGTTCATGTTACACATGACGGAAAATCTTCTTCAAAGTCTGACGCAGTGAATCTAGACCTACTTGGAATTTATTGCACAATCAAGTCGTTTTTAATTATTCGTTGAGATTTGAGATTTAACAGTATCCCGTATCAAAATTTCTCGCGGAATTTGGTTAGTATTTACAGCTGAGATTTTCGACTAGAAACTCACCAGAATTAGGCCGAATTTTGGGGTTGATTTTTCCCTCTGACCACATTCGGCATTCCTTTTCTTCTTTCTTCGATTCAATTCCATCAATAGACATATTAATATTGAACTTACTTAATTCTAATACACATTATGATTCGAATTTATCAAAAACAAGGCTGGCGTATTTTCTTTATACACAAAATGTATTTGAAGATAACTTCAAGTACTGCATGTGCTTTCTTTGGTCTGTTCAAAGTTGAAACACAGGCAGTTGCATAAACTTAAGCATACATTCAAACGTGCTTCATGTATCATACATCATACACCATACACCATATGTATGGAGTATGGAATGTGGAATGCATCATTTAGGTTTCATGGTGCGGTCAACACCTGCGTATATATAAACACCAAACAATGATTTGCCTCCTCACCATTACTATTGGATGTACAGAAAATTGCTCAAACGTTGAATGTTGAATCAAATGATGTTTTAATTTGTTTCCACAAAATGGCATTATTTATTAACATCTACAAAGTATGTTTGAAATATCCGATTGGCACGCATCACGTTACATCATAGACAGTAGAAATGTTAGTTAGTTTCATACCTACGACTAAGCTTGATAAGAGTAACAATTAACAATGAATTTTTATGCTCGGTACGATTACACTAGGAAAAGGAGAAAAAATTCCCCCAAAATAATAATTTTTGTACCTCCTGAAACTTTGAAGAACTTGTTTGTCGGTTTTGTATTTTCAATTTTGTATTCTGTAGTACTGAAATATACTACTGTGGGTTTTAGTGCAGGAGGCCTAAGGCACAAGATGATAATAATAATTTGGCTTTTAATTTATAAAGTAGCATACGGACTACAGAATTTTGTTTACATGTTTACATAATTTAATTCAAGTGAAGGAAAAGATAAAACTTTTTAAATAACGACGTCGTCATTCATTCCATATTTTATATTCCATATCTCTTTCTATCTTTCTCCTAACTGAACCCAATGATATTTGCACTTTGCACAAAACTGAAGGCAGAACTATTGCAGTTTGAACTTTCAAGTTGAATATTAAGTACTGTATATTAAATATTTATTATTTGTTATTTGTTATTGCATACCATGATAATTAATACAGTGCTGGCAAGGAAAAATATTCAAAATATTATATTGGCAGGTTTTAAATATCTACAATAAATTTAATGAAACGAAAAAGAATATTATTGGCTATTGACTTCTGTGTGTTCATATTTCATGTAATGTAGAATGTAGAATGTAGAAAACTTCACTTGGATGCACTCATGACCATTACTCACTGCTCACTGGACATTGTACATATGCGTACTATCGTCAGCACTATTCCTTCTATCTAGAATCTAGAATTCAAGTAAAATATGATTAGTGATTAGATACAGTCAATAATAAATAGTAAACAGTGGACAGTAAACTTGTGGTACATCCGTACCAACAAGTAACGATAAAAACAGTGTGCAGGGTGCACTATTAATTATTAACTATCCTCACTAAATACAAAATTGGATGACAGTTTTTTCTCATTAATTAATCACTGCAAATTGTCGATACAAAAGAGAACAGATAGTAGCTGTTAAATATCAGTTTTACTCCACTTCTCGTACTTTATTCAGTTATATCTACTTTCTACTTAGGAGACTTTAAAATTTTAAACAGTATACAGTAGCTGTAGCAAAATGAGCATAAATTCAACGCTATATCAATTTAGTTTAAAGTTCAATAGGTAGAAAAATGAGCACCACACAAACCATTAACGTACAATAATTATAATTTATTTGTAGTCTTAATTTTTAATACACCAATTACATGTTTTTTGGCGAATATACTCAATATTTAATATACTGCACAAAAATAAATTACACACATAAAACATGCATAAACCATCTAATTTTAGTAGTATTTTTCCTATCATTCACCATTAATCAGCATAAATAATATTTTGTGTTATTATTTTGCTCCTGTCAGTTTACAAAAAAATGTACAGTAAAAAGTAAAAATACATGATCCATGATTCCTTAGATAAAGAGAAGAAATGGCTTGAAAATGTTCACATTTTTTCTCGTCAATTTCCCCGTAAGCTTCATAATGTATAATCCATAAGGTAAGAAGGAATAAATAAGGAGGAATGTAGGTAAAATATAAATTTCAGCTTATTTTTACCATTTACCATAAAAACTTGAGACTCGAGACTCGAGATAGAATAAAAGTAGAAGGTAGCATATTTTTATGTACAGATAACTGTTTCTCTTCTCATCCTCTTTATTCTTAATGTTTGATATTTAGTACCATCCGTGTATAAAGTTGCTCTTAAAGTTGCTATTGTTATTCCACTCATTAACTTATCTTTTACCATACCTGAAAATAAAAAAAGTGAAAAACCTGCATATATACATTTTATATGCATAAGGTAAAAGCTTGGTACTTGATACTTGGTACATATAGGCATTAAATTTCTTTGAATATTTATGTCAGTACGAAAACCTATAATAATATTACGATGATACTGATAACTACAAGATACAAAATACACAGTGCTAATGTAATATTAAAGATCCGCATAAACAAACACAAACAAATACAACTCGCATATTATAGATAATATGAAATAATGAGTTGTTGGGAAACCTTAAATAAGAAGAATAATGAGACATTCCGTGTTACGCATACGCATATTCATATTGTAGGTTGTAGGTATTTAGTTTTCATAAGCCAAATACCAAATTTAGTTGCCATGCATGAGTAAGTAGCCAATACTGCTTACTATTTATTATTTGTTACTCATTACCCATTGTGCATTATCCACTTTGGAATTTTGACTTTTCTCAGTATTTTCGGCAAAAAATGTCGTACACACAAGGAAAACAAGGGTTGGGAGAAAAATTGTAATTGTGGATAAACATCCAAAGTCCAAACTTTCGGACTGAAACCTGAGAACAGTAATAATTACTTACTGTCTCCAGTGCGA
This sequence comes from Sminthurinus aureus, assembly GCA_034698265.1. NCBI lineage: Eukaryota > Metazoa > Arthropoda > Collembola > Symphypleona > Katiannidae > Sminthurinus > Sminthurinus aureus. The sequence continues at coordinate 6,565 of JAQGBH010007034.1, forward strand.
ATGCAAGGTATCACTGTGTCCAATTCCAAGTTCCAAATGTATAAAATAAGGAACTGCTAAAATATTACACTGCGAAATAAAACGAAACATGAACAAAATTAAAAGGTGTCTCATAAAAAATACAGTATACTTTGATTGTCGGACACATGACGTCTGTTTCCTTATGTTTATTACACATCCTACTTTTTCTTTTGTTTTCGTACATAGAAGGAAAATGCTGATGAATTTTCCGTATTAACCGTCATCCCATCATCCATCCGTTCATTTACTTGTAGAATCATTAAACATTCAACATCAAACATCAAAGGACAGCGAATGTACAGAACGTGGAACAAGGAACAAAGATGACCTAATCGACAAAACTGTCCGAATTGCAAATCCATCATCCAAATGGTAAATTATAATAATAATAATGGATTTTAGCAATGCATTACAAATTACAAATTAAAGTTCCAATTGTTTGATACAACATTCTCATCATCATGAAGGATTTCCCCTCTCTTCATCTGCTGTTTCAACTTGCCACTGTTCAGTATTTCAGTATTATTCAATGCAATATGCACAGTCAACATTCAACATTTGCATCACAAAGTCGTTATTGAAGGATAAGAGTTACGAGCGCATGAGGTATAAAATAGGAAATGAGGAAAGAGACTATGTACAATGTGCAGTGTATAGTGTATAACGAGTAACGAGTAACGAGAAAAAAAGACCCGGGTACCCTCTCCGCTTTATTTCACACACGATATCCTGACGACTCTGATACTGATATCACAAAGAAGATTGGGGTGCCGAGAACGGAGAAGGACGTGTTGTGCTGGAGAAACCTATCTACGTACTCACTATCAGAGGGTTTCCCTATTCATTGTAAACTGTAAGCACACTATAAATTGTACCATTGTCGCTTGTAGCTGTACTTCTGTATTCTGTAACATGGTGAATGGAATGAAATAAAATAAAAATGTACCTCGGGGTTGAAAATGATCCAGACAACTAACAAAGCCTAAGAAGGAGAAGTATATTTGGTATTTGGTATTTGCATCAAAAGAAAACTTTGAATATTATTGAACACTGAACAGTGAACGGACTACGTATTACATTTCTACACATATCTTTCCTTTTTTCTATTTCTTTATAGTTCAAGCCCACGTCATAGTACATATAAATGTATTGTTTATGCAGTTTTGATATGCACAACATTCGGCAACTAAATTGAGCAAGGAAATGGAACTGTGAATTATTGAGTGTATTACATAAATATCAAAGTTTACCTTGTAACCTGAAAATAGCAAGAATGAGCAAGTTTTAATTAACGAAATCAAACATAAAGAACTCCATTTGTACAATGTACATGATAGATTCTCTATACTGTATACTTCTTAAAGCACCTTAGTGGAATCGTACTCGTGTGGAAAAATTTAAGACAACTCAACATTGCAATGCAATTATTTTTGGAATATGTTATGACTAAAAGAGTATATTTAGTGCATTGACCAGTTTTACTTCCAGTGAATGTTATAAATTTCCAATGGTAATATTTTTCCAATATGAAATTTCCTTGCATAATCCACTTCACAATTCATAATACAGATGTGCACATACTATTTTAGGTATTGAGGAGAATATTCTGTGTGCACATACATCAGTACATGTACATCAGTAGCTTGAGAAAGAAGAAGAAGTCCTAGCAGGTCAAATATTTGACTTAGTTTTTTCGGCTTCACAAAAAAATCCTCACAATGTCAACAATATGACATGAACCAGTTAGGAAGTTAGGAAAAACACTGTGGTATCTCGTATTAAATATACGGATTCATTTATGTACAACGTACATTGGTATTTGGTATACAAGCAAACGACTACATGCTACATGCATAATGTACAAAGGATAATGAAGACCTTGCTCTGGCATAAATAGCTCATTTGATTCATAACAATGCTTTCTTTGATGATTTTGTCGTTTTCGTTCCTGTTTCTGTTGTTGTCGTCGTCGTTGTCGTTGTCGTTGCTGTTAATGTACAGCAATACACAGTCATCTTTCCCTCTCGTAAAGGGTTTCAATTTTTTTTAAAATGACAGATTATATGGTGATCATAATGGTGGTTGAAAAAAAGTGTAACTAAGGGTCATACAATGTCACACATGGTCGTCGAAGTCGTCGTCGCCAAGCCTCACATGAGCTTGCAACATGGCACAAAAACAAGTGTTGAAAATGTACACTGTACATGTTACATTGTAAGCTTTGTATTTTGTAGCTTACACTTGCTTTTTGACAGCTATTATCTGTACGGACTGGGTATTTTCAATTTTGATTTAGCTTTGAGTTTTGTGTTTTGAGATTTTTGAAATTTGGAATTAAGGTTTCAAAACCAACGTTGGACTTGGACTTGGAATGGGTTTTGGGTAATTGGTATTGATATTGGTAAAATAGACTTGACGATGACATTCTACGCATTTTTATACGATGGTGATAGTGATGGTGACGGCAACAGCAAAACAGCTACATTTTCATATTTCATTATACACATGTACACATTTCTACCTCCCACAAGACAAGACAACAGTTTTTCATGTGATAACATGGACAAAATTTATCTGAATTGTTTGCATCCAGCTATCCATGTATGTACTTACAGAAAATATGAGAATATGAACATATCAGTATAGAGGAACTTTTACACAACTGTCACAGACAGAGTAGAATCTAGAATCTAGAATCCAGTAGAGTGGAACCACAAATGAAGAAAGAAGAAAAAGAATCTACCCTCGACTTCTATTTATTATATATCTTTTAGATAGATACCATATATGAATGTCAAAAATACTTTTTATGCTTGTATCTTGTATCCCTACCCATATTCCATGTTGAATGTTCTCATACATTACACATACTCAAATGCTCCATTTCTGTACATTGGATTTCCCAGAGCTGAATTCAAAGTTGATGGACTATTCTATCCTCTGCCCTATCCTACCGTGCTAGAAAAAGGAGCAAGTAGGCAAGTTTTTACAATGTACAACAGATACAATGTAAACCCTGGAGCTTTCAGTTAGATACAGTTACTGACGGACATTCTCAGTTCTAAATTCTAAATGCTCACAGCTCACTTTATTACAGATATGTACGTCCAAAGTACAACGTACAATGTACAATGCACACTGCCTCGCCTTTTGCTTTTTGCCTTTTGCCTTGCATAACAAGTTTTTGGGTTGAATTCAAAACAGCAGATTGTAAACAGTACACGAATTTACTTCTGCATTGGAGTCAAAAACTAAAATATTATCAAAATACTGTAAGACGGGGAAAGTTCATCAGTAGAAACTAAATGGGTGAATGTAGAATGTATGCAGTTTGTGTAATCGGAAGTCAGAAGCCAGAAGGAGTTTTAGGATTTTTCAAAGATTTTTGCTTAGACAATGCTGTCTCACTATAATAGCTAATAGAAAAGCAACCAGTCTTTAAAACTAAACGCCACACAATTTGGTTCTTATAATTCAGTCTATCAATATCTAAAAAAAACTTGAATTTTTTTGACACCTTGTGAAATGTACCATAATGTGCATGCACGGGGCAAGGAGCAACTCGTTGCAACGGGACAAAACAAAAATGTAAAGACTCAAAAAAGCCAAAGAGTGATTGAAAATAGCTACAACCTACATGCTACAATCTACACGGAAACGGGAAACTTTCAGTCGATACTCATTATTTCCTTTTGCGTTCATTTTTTTTAAAGTGTTTGATACATGGCGTGTAAATTTTTATCCGTCTGGTCCGTCTTTCAGTCTCTGAGTTATGTTATTCCATACGTGCATGTAACATGGTGTTTCTGGAGCGTGTAGAGTGTAGAGTGTAGTATGCAACCGAAAACTAGGGTCAAATTCAACGTCAGAGTTGTCCAGCCCATAGGAAGAATATTACGCGTGGATTAATTTCAGCCAAGTCAAGTCAGCTCAACTGAACTAAACTGAACTGAGCTGAACTATCAACCTGATAGTCGACTTTCAACATTAGATATCAAATATTCCACTTTCATGCCAGTCCGATTAATAGCGTGTAATCATGGTGATGTATGTGAAGCCTCATATTCCTACTCCTATTCCTATTATTACAATGGGGAAAATGAACACACACATGTGTACAGTGCACATTGTACAATCAGTAAAAATGAGAGTAGTCAAGCTCAACTTGGCATATGTACTTTTGATAACGTGTTCACTGTTCAGTGTTCAGTGTTGCTTTTCTCTTTTCTTCCTTTGCAATAAAAGAGGATAGGAAACAGAACCTTGCCTACAGCCTTTACCCATTTTAATGAATACATGCAGTCAACATCATTTGATAGTCTCTTGCTAGACTTTACAATGTGCACTGTGCATGTACTCTGTACGAACAATGTACATATGTATGGAAATAGTGCGAGTTGTTTTCTGTCTGTCTGTCTATCTATAATCTATATGTCTGGTTGTGACCGTCTCTCTCTTTCTACTGTTTCCCCTGTCCTTTTGTGACACCATGTATGTATTCAATGTGTTTAGAGTTTGGAAATTAATTTTATACTTGGTCTGCTTTACGTATAAAGTATAAATAGTAAAATTGTAAATGCATGTGCATACAAAATACAAAATACAAACGCACTCTGAGAATAAAAAAGATAAAAAATAGTCCTGAAATAATATGTTGTGCAATAAGATCACAATATGCAATATGTCTGAAATAAATGCTATAAGTTGAAAATGAGGGAATAGTCCTTTTGATTTTCACGTTCCATACAGTGATCACCAATCCCAATACAGTGTAGTAGTGATCACTCAAACTGAAAGGAAAGAGGGGAGAAAGGAAAGGAAGCTTTGAATTGCATAAACCATAAAACATTGAAAAAACTCCATGTATACTGTGTACTTGATACTGTACATGAAATACTAGATTTCAGATAATAACAAAAATAATAATAAGAAGAATAGTTATTATTATTACTGCTGTTCAGATTGAGAGAGTTTGCCCTAGTTAAATGTTGACTATGGTCATGGTTTTTCTTCATGTTAATCGTTTAACAT
>JAQGBH010007035.1:0-11615 GCA_034698265.1 Sminthurinus aureus
CTTATATTTCGTATAATATATAACTTGGAAGGGAAGGATTTTTTCCTCCATACATGACAATTTTGATTGAATAAGGTGACTAATAAGATTATACAACTTCATATTTAATATGTGTATGCACAGTGTAATACACAACCGATATATTTACCCATTTTCGTACATTTTTTGTAGTCTCTAAGGTATGTACTACGTACGCAACTCCTATACATAATCTCATATATATTACACGACTGATGTATGTTTGTTTGTCACTGAACAAAAATTGTGTCGAAGGGTAATATATTCGGTATCCGATTTATGATTTAGGCAATTTTAAGATTTCATACAACACGATTCTTTGTCATAAAACTTAATTAGGACGTAATATTTAATGAATGGATTTCGGCATGTGTGTACACATATTTTTGAACTCTTGACCCCTTTGGGTCATTTGAGATAATCATCCTTTCGGGGATACAGATCCGTTTAGAATCACTGTTACAGTAAAAGTCTTACTTAAACAACAAATGAGATAAATGGTAAAGGTCATTATTTAATTATGTTAAGTTTGTATAGGTACTAATTTCTGTTGCCGAGTTTTATATCATGTGAAACGCAAGCGTGCCAATCATCGCACGTCTTCCCTAGTATTTACAGACCTGTGTTTCAATGTGGATATAATAAATCTCTGTGTTCTGTGTGTAAAATTTTCAGGCTAAAAATTCAAAGTAAAAAAAGTTACATAATAATAATTAGTGTTTATCTAAACTGAATAAGTCTAAATAAAGTTTTGAACAAACACAACAAGACCTAATCAGTGATTCCTAATCACCATTAAACAATATTATCGATAAACAACACTATTTTGAGTTTTTTTCGTTCATTTTGGAATTCAATTAGTTTTGCTTTTGTGATGTGTGTACATGCATAAGGTATCAATACTTATACAGAGTACATGAAACGAAAACATATTATTGTCAACAGTCAAAACAATATCAAAATTTTAAATCAGTTTTTCCAAAAAGCACAACTAGTGATCATCCATACAATAATATTGATATATTCACATTTTCTCTCTCTCTCTCTGTCAAAAATAACTAAAGTTCAAATTCTTTGATTTTAACAAAAGTTTCAAAAATACATAATTATTTGAAAGTAAATCACATTTCAAGAAAAGTTATTTTAATGATTGTGTATATATAGTTGCCTGATGTTTTACTACTTGGTTTAAATCTTGGTTTTTGATTGTAGTATTTACATATATTATATTATAATCATTATTCCAGTTGTATGTGCGTTTGGTGTTTGACAATATAGTTTGACATTTGACATTTGATTCAAAGTCTTTGAACATCAATACATAATAATATATTGTATAATAATTACTCATCAACCATAGTTATAGTTAATAACTATGTGAGTCTATAATATTATAGTGTTATGATAAGAGATTTTGATAAGTGTTTAATTGAAATATTTTGATTCATTGTTATCTGTTATCGTCGTTATTGTTATTGTTGTACATACAAGACTTTTAATTTTTTAATGTTTAATGATTTTTTGAAATAGGATTGGGGTTGATGTCATAATTTTATAAAATAACATGAAAGTTTTCAAATGACCACATTCCCTATATAAGTATCCAATACAAGAAATCTCTGTATAATATTACTAGGTTATAGTAGTAGTGTTTGACATGTCATGTTCTAATGTTGCGTAGAGAGTGTGTTTGTGGTCTTCATATTTTGATGCAAGTCTTTCAAATTTTGAACAAAACTTGATACCATTTTGTGACAGAAAAGAATATATATATATCTACAATTATAACTCATCAAGACAACAGTAATATATATTTAAAGCGTAAAGAGTTTACAAAATAATAAGTTCTGTTATATCATCGTGATCAACTTTTGTGTGCTCTTATTATTATAGTATTTAATTATACTATAAATAGACGAAAAATCAAGCTGGATACGAGACTTTATAGGTAAGAGTATATATCTGATGTAATCAATAAAATCAGTAATAATAATTTTTATTTCCTTTTTCGTGTTTTACTCCTTTTATAGCTTGTACATAAATTCATTCATGAATTTTAATTTGTTACTTTTTTGTTTTTGTCCATTTCATCAAACTTCAGAAAACGACTTTATATTTTTTTTGTATAACCTGTAAATCCACCTTTGTGCTCGGTTTTTCTCTCTGTTATTTTGATGCAGATTATCATAGTACAAAACATATATATATACATATTATAGTATTGATCCAAATAGAACTTGTAGTTGATATTTTAAATTTTCAATTCAGTTAAGATAATTTTTAGAACATACAGTTTTATCTTTTCTCTCTCTCTCTCTCTCTCTCTCTCTCTTTTTGAAAGTGATATATAGCCATGTATGTGGATTATCAAAACAGAAATTGAGAAAAAAAACATTAAGACAAACAAACAAATCAAAGTTTGTATGTGTGTAGTTGTAAAATGTTAAGACTTAAGAATATATCATTGAGTTTCATGCAGTATTGTTTTTGTAAAATAGATAGATATACAGAAGAATGTTTTTATCTCATCATTATAATACTCTTGTTCAGCGTGAATGTACACAAAATTTTGTAATGTTATTTTCATATAGTATAGAATATGTACGTGTATGTACAAGAAAAGAAATAATGAACCGTGTAATAATTGTATTATTTTCTGTATCATTGTTATTGACCCTATTTAAAAAAGTTCTCACGCCAGTAAACAGATTAAGATTTTATGTTTGGGGTTTGAAAATGTATTAGTTGGATTTGTTAATTTCAAAAAATACATTAGATCAATTATGCATAAATATATAATTAATCCAATAATTCACATAAGTACATGTATTTGTCAATAGAATGTCTAATAGATAATAACTAGCACTTTTTTGTTTCATTCAAGGGGTAATGGATGGCAAGGCACAGAATTTGGAAGAATCAAAGAATTTGGTGGAATACCTTCGAGATACTGTGGATTGGATATTCGTAGCCTGGTAAGAAACGATAATTTTCTTAAACACTCAATAGTTAAACATAATCTATGTTGAACTATATAGCATTTTTGGCAGGTTAGGAATTGATTTGGTATAAGGGATATCATGTATGTAGTAGACATTCTATTTGAAAGGTAAAGGTACCTTGTAAGGGAATACACACACAAAAATTGACAGAGCAGAGTATAATAATAATAATATAAGTAACACAAGTATAACAATATTTATCAGTTTTAAATTTGTTCCAGTGTAAATGCTCAGAATAATCTTATATATACATATAATATATAATATGTATATAATGTTTGGTTTCGCTCACTAGCTGATCGATAATCGATACATCGTAAATTATTTAAACAGTTTCACTGTTTTAATACTTAAAGTGCTGCATATTATGTACCACGTAGTAGAAGTAAATGTAATATATTTGATCATCATTTTTGAATGTACAGCTTTTGTGTATAAGATGTCAATACGGGAAATATTTTTTTACTCCTCTATGTTTATAGTCCATAAGCATTTTTGTAAATGGATACAACAGGAGGAAAAAACTAATACATAACATGAGATTTTACTTAAATCAAAATTAAAAGTTTTATTGATATGGGTAAGCAGTAAGCACCCCCTCAACTCATTTGGTGTTTTATTGAAAACTAATAACTTTATACCTAGTTTATTTCTGAAAAGTTATAAAGTATAGTTCATTTACTATATTCAATGCAAATGTACTGAGATAGTATGCATGTAAATGTCAATATGCATGAGAAAGTATAACTGATGAGTCACCAAAGGTTGACTTTTATTAAAAGAAAGTAATGTATCATTTCAAAAATTTACCAATTGTACAAAAGTACATGTTAACACAGCTAAAAGTATAAAAGTATAACCTTGTAAAGTTAAAATATCAAGCTTAACTTGAAGCATTAGAACTTAGAATATACGAACAAATAAATATAAGCATACATGTGCATATACGTATGAATATATATATATATATATATATATGTTTCCTATATGATGATTGATGATATTATAGTTCACTTTAAACTTCATGGGTTGAATGCTTCAAAAGACATTAGATAATATGTATATACATATACATAAACTTGGCAATCTATATTATAGTGTATTATAATTTACAATAATTTTAGTATAATGAAGCGACTATGTAGGGTATATATTTAAGGTACCTACTTGGATACTCAGTGACTGCAGGTGTGCATATATGCAGTAATGTTCATAAAATCAAGGTTTTTCAATTAAAGTGTAAAGTACATTAAAGCATTTCTAAAATGGTTCAATAAAAAAGTCAACCATTTTACTAATAAAATGCATTTAGTTGGAGCTTCTCATTTCTTTATAAATATTTTTATACTAATATTATAAAAAGATATACTGCTGCTATACGCCTTACGTTTATATATGCCAGAAGAAAATCGAAATAGAAATTTTGGTCTTAGGACGTTAAAGTTCCGGCTTGATACATGTGTCATACATCAATTCATCATGGATTCTATATCTTGTTACATTCACCTTGTTCAAACATCAAACGTGTATATGCATATTTATTATGCTTGCATTACAAAAGAAGTACAAGCTTCTTTTTTTTTTTACTTTTTTCGGATGGCATCCAAGGTTATGTGCTTAAACTTGAAACGCTTGAGCGAACTGCCAACTTTATAATGCACATAAGTAGATCTCGTAGAACACAGTACTACACATACTAAAATATCAAGAGATTCATGTGAATAATGTAAATTTTTAACTGTCAGTTTTTCTATTATTCTTTCAAAATGTTACAAATTATAAGAATAATAATTATTATTTATTATTAATAGCTTACTTTTTTGTAGTAAAACAATACATTCTTTGCCATCTATTCTCTCTTTCTGTGCCTTGTATAGTTCTATAATAAGTATTATGTTACAACAAATACAATTAGTAGAATGGGCATTGTGGCATTTTTGTTACATCTTTATCGATTGCAGGGAAAATTAAGCTTAAAGTGTTGTTTTTAAACTTGAACTATTTATGTGTAGCACAAATAATATGTGCAATATATTATGTAGTACTCCATGGGTATGTTTATATCTTTTTATTGATTCACCTCCTTTTGCGTGGTCGGTAGGTATATATGTCTGTCAATATCATATAGCAAGCATCTTACAATAAAAGCGCGTAAAGGTATACATAAATATAACCAAATGGTTTCATACATACCATTTGTCTATTGGTATTGTACTCCGTGATACTGGAAACTGATGATTAATTTTGATTTACGTAAACGCCAGTAAGTTCAGTATTTTATTTTACTGACCATCACATTTAAAAGTATTATTATTGGTCGACAAGATGGCTCAATTGCATGTATTATGTATTGCATTGTAAATTTTGGCGTACTGTTTACAAAATCAAATTGTTCAGAAAATGTAATTTCCCTGCTTTTGTATATAATATGTCATTTTGACTTGAACCATTGCATGTACTATATAGGAAAGGGAATAGGACAGTTTGAGGGCACTGGCTTCGTAATAGAATAGATTCTACGTACTAAAGATGGCAAATGCTGATGTGTGACATATATATGCTCTTAATACAGTCCTCTACATTTAGAATGTTTTTGTAGCACTGCAGTAAAGATTATAAACTATTGGCAAAGGAAATATAGAGAGACAAGGTCTACGACAACATTTATGTATATTGTATATTATACCCCTCAAGAATTTGTTTTTTTGTGTGGTTCTATCCGACTGCAAGTGATGCAGAGTTTGTAATGTAATTTACATTTGTTTTTGGGAGGACTTCTACTATAGGATATAATATTTCGTATATATATTGTATAATGTAGTGATGTTGAGTTCTTTCCGAAAGGTAACATAAATTTAACATTCAGCGTCATCTGCTTCACCATCTTTTGACTTGTTCTTGTGTGTAGTTATACCTGTGTAATCTAGCTTATGTGCAGATACTACTTAGAGTACGATTTATGCTAGTATAATCTCTCTCTAGTGTGCAGATATATGCATTCTAACGCTTACGTCACTCACTAGCCATGTGTAATACAACACTTGGTAATACTACTACTCTAAAAAAATTGTCCAAAGTCAATTTCGATCGGAAAACTCAATATAACCATCCGTGTAATAGATGCATGTATGGATCTCTTAGGCCTATTTGGTTTAAACTGTGTATAAGTTAGAGCGTGACGAAAGGTCATCATTCTTTTTATTGTACTTTGGTTTACATTTGTTGATTGTCAGACAGCATTTCTAGGATTATGTCTGTATTGTATGCTCATACGTTTTTTCATTGTTATGTTTTCCAACTCCCAATAGCAATTTGTCATATTTTATACATTGATTATATTGTTGGTATACATGTAGATATAGTTGTAATTTCTAACATCGATGTAGACATACATGAATAAAATTATTGATCAATGACAATGAAATATGATTTAAAGAGATGAGTGGAGACCATATTTTTCTTCTAATTTTTTGGAAACGGCAACAAAATTTGGAAAAGATTACTTTGTTTTTATTGTAATGTATAATAAATATATGTGGCATTATCTATGAAAAATGGTCTTAAGGAACTTTATAATTCACACCAAGCGGCGATTCTAGAACTGCATTTCAGAGGATAGAACTATGCAACTACATATTTGTTTTGCGATCGCAGCGCCAAAATTAAAAAGTTCCTTAAGACCATTTTTCACAGATAGCGACACATATGATGAGTTGATAAAGTGATTCCTTGTGTTGGGTATAGTGGAAATAGTATCTCTTTAGTGAATATATTATACATACAGTGTTCATCTCTATTTCTTATTTATCAACGTGGATATATTTTCTAGTTTTATCTTAAAACTTTCAACATGTATTTAATTAAGTAAATTTACAAAACTAGTCAAATTAGTGTGAGGTAATGGACAAGTTTTTATTGTTATACTTTTGGTTTGAATCAATTTCAATACCAAACCAAAGACATTTGTTTGAGTTGATGCTATTCAATTTTACACAAATAATGGGAATGGTTCTGTGGGAATGATGCAATCTGAATGCATTATCAATTTCCGTAGATGAAACTACCCATCAAGGAGACTGATCTGACTTCTCAAAACATATAGTATGCCTATGCAGAAAGTGTACAATAATTCTACACTTTCTACCCATCATGGAATTGATATTCTTCTTCTTTTGTCTTATTGAATGTACATCTAAAAACAATTTGATAGGGAACGGGCTCTCTTGTTTGAGTCGGAATCTTTTCTCTCTTGCAGTCAGCGTTTCTGGTCGCATTGAAGATAGATATATATACTAAACACATTTAGAATTCTATTCTCTTAATATATATTGTTTCACAGCGGCAGTAGTTGTTCTATTTACGGGATTTCTACAAACTACCATGAGCCACACTCTTTATTTATTGATCCATGTTTTTACCTAAAGGAGTTTCAAATGAAATTGAAACTCATTCGAAGAAAACCAAATTAACGTATTCTCAAGCTGTGTATATAGTATATATATATACCTACCTATCAAAGTAAAAGTTTACAAAAGCATATACGATACAGTTTCAGAAGGATCCGATCCAAAATCTGATGTAACACAAGTAAAATATACAGCAGCTAGGCTATAGAAGTTGTAAGAGATGGAAGGCATTGTTTTTCAAAAAAAACAGACATACGAGTAGGAGGAACACATGCGTTTGTTTGTTTGATTTCAATACACATCATATGCATTGTATAACTATTTGTATTCGTTTTTTAAACAAATAAACAGGCTCGTTTTACGATGGAAAATTACAGTTTTGGTAGTCTATTTAAAGATAAGGAGGGAAATGCTACAAATGTGTATGTATGCATTAGTTTATAATGTAAATCATTTAAATATTGAGTATTGTTCATTAATTTTACTTGATACATTTGGTTCAAAGCCTGGCCTGTTTAATCAAAGTTTTTCTTTACTGAACAACATTAAATGTCAGACTTTGAAGTATAGATATATCAGTACTGTACATCAATGGTTAGACCAGACAATTTAAAAAAGAATCAATACAAGTGTCATGACAGTATCTCAAATAATATAATATAGTACGTATGTATAGTTTTAGCTAGTAAAAAATTGTACTGTTTACGACTTGCTTATGTACAAGATGTAGTTTTATATTTTACCTCAACCTACAATTTTACGACCAGTAAAGTATTGCTTATTGTTACATTCAAATTATAACGGTAGTCCAGTACCAGTGGCTTATTTCGGTTCCTAGAACCTTATTTCAAGTCCCCGAAAAGACTTACAGCCTTTTTTACCAAGGTCTTAGGAACTTATTTCAGGTTTTAAGTGTTTCAAATTTTTTCGAAAAAGTTGAAACTTTTATTTGGTCCATTTTATTAGTACCTGAATTTATTTATTGAATTACACTGATGATATTTTAAAGGCTACCTGCTTCTATAGACATACAAAAACTGATGTCCAAGAAGAAGAAAACGAGTACTGTCAGATGGGAAGAAATAGATTTCTCGTTTTAGTTCATAGTTAATTCTTCGTTCAAGAATATGAGACTGTTGGTAATGGGTGCACGAGAAGTATTACGTTATGTATAGGGGTCTGTGGACTCAGGTGAAAGTAGAGAAAGAATGAAGCCATGAAGTTCCGCCTGTGTTGTTTCCCAGCATCTATATATTTGAGATATAATATATATATATTTGTTAACATAAGCACGTATCGATTAGATTGGCGAAAGTTTTATACTAAAATCATGTTCTAATGTATTGTAGAATATGTATTCATATAATATACAAGTAACTAAATACGCTGAAATTATAGCCTCTGAAATGTGTTCAACGCAGTATGAACAAACGCATGGCTGATTTCATAGGTATTGATTTATTACTTTACTATGTGTAATTTCAATGTCATGATGAAGAACTCTTCATTTCACGTATGAACAATAATATTATTATGTCGTAATTCTTAATTAGAAATAAAATATTATTATTGCAGCAGTAGGAACATAGTTATCATTATAGTATATAATAATTACCGGAGCGTTAACAATTTTGTAAATTCAAACCAAGCCTACGTACATAGTTGTCGTATTTTACTTTATTCCAGAAACCCAAAAAATCAATAAATGGAAACTACAAGAGCACAATAATGGCTGAATATTTCATTGTTCATTGTAACTATAATATAATGGACTTATTTTTCCCCTAAGATTTGCGATTTAATTACAAAATTAAAGTTTTATCTTTGGTTTACTCGACCAAAAAAAAAACAAAAGGTACAGACTGCTTGCACGATCCTGGTTTACGAATTTGAAGCTTTTCATCTCATGTCATTCAGTCTAATTAAAGGGAATATTTTTAATCTTGTTATTTTAGCTTTTGAAGGATCTTAGTTGGTTTTGTTTGAAGTTTTAATATACTACGTATTTTGTAGAAAACCTACGCTTAGGAATAGATGTATTCAGATGCATAATAATAATATCTGAAAATTAATTTCTTTTAAAAGGCCGCGAGAGAAACGGACGTGTACAAGATACATATATTATGACGGTAGTGACATTGTAATGACATTTTTAGATGTGACGTTATCGTAGTGATATGACTAAATCGATTTCAAAAATATGCAAGTTTACTTAATTAAATATGATTTTGGAAAATTTCCAAGCAATTTTCATGCGTTTCTATCTTCATGACCTCTAAACTTTTCGTTGCAAAATTCTTCTAAGAGACGAAGAAACCGACACAGGATATTTATTCATTCAAGATTGAATGCATTTGACATTTAGATAAGAAAGGGGTTTGCAAGGGGTCTTATTTAATAAGGACTGGAGAAATACATGTGGTGATTTCCTTTTTTCTTGGTCAAGTTCATACAATTTGGACAATGTACACCAAACATCTAAGATCATTTTACTAGTATTTCCATCGTGTGACTTTCAATGCATAAATATATAGGTAATAGAGAAGGATAAACATACAGGACCTCTCGTAAATTTAGCTATGGTTAGTTTTAGTAGAAGAAATCACACAGGATTAATTTTTATACTAGGCCCCAGAACACGTAAAATTATAATACATACACACATGAACAATATATCATGTTAGTTTAGGTTAAATTAAGTATATTTTACATTCCCGGTGAAATAATATTGTGTAAAACTATCCTTTGTTAGAAATGTCACTAAGCTGAATATATACATTCAATTTTTATGAGTCAACAGAGAAAATTGAAATAAAATAGTATTCTAGATATATATCTTGTACATTGTACATAGGTATACTACAAATGTCAAGTATAAGAAAAATTCGATCGTGCACTTAAATATGTACTCCATACTCTTTCGTACTTAAGTGTGTAGGTAAAAATTTACTCGAAGTAATGTAATATGGGACAATATGAAACTTTGAACTAAAAGTCGTCATTCTTTCATATCATGAAGATTGACATTGCACAAGTTATTCCGCAATTTGGTTATAGCCTCAGTTCGTGATATAAAAGCTCGTGTAGATGTTTATAGGTGAATTTGTACCAAGTGACAACTGCTCAAGTAAAAATGTGTTAGATTTATTCTAAAGTACGTGTTTACTCAGCATGTTCCTGTGTCAAATGTATATCGAGTTTGGAGTGGGCGCTGAAGAAGTGACGACGAAGTGGTTATTGAATATATTGATTTTTATTTTGCAGGTATTGAATCCTTTTTTTGCAATCAAGCAAGTGAAAATAAAAGCATGTTTCTGCTCTCTTACATCACAATAGACGATAACATGAAAGACATAATCCGAGTCCTTTTAAGAGTTTCCTGTCACTGAAATATTTCATAACTATGTGCATACTTTGAATGTTAGGGCTGAAGATCAACCTGCAAAATAGAGCATGGGTTCTTTAAGTAGGTCATAAAATGAACCAATACAAAAGACTTGGAGCAATATTCTATTGAAAAAAAAAAGAGTCAAGTCAAGTTTTTAAGGACAGTTTTTCAATAAGTAGCAACAGAACTTGCCGATTTTTTCCCCATCGTTTTGTTTAGTTATTTATTAAAGTTGCGACTCAGTTTTAGAAGCATGTTAACAGTTATATATTCTATATTATACACACCGAGTCAACTTAATACGTTTTGTATAATCAGGAAGAATTTCTAGTTATTTCTTTTTTTTTATCAAATGTGCATGTGTGTTCCACTTTTGGAGTGTTGGAAAACTTTTGTTATGGTCACACAGTATAAAAAAAATAATAGAGAAATGCATTGCACGGGAAATTTTCTATAGCTATTCAAAGTCTGACCTCTGTAGAAATTGTTTGTATGAGTGATGATGGTCGCTTAATTTCCAGCTATTTTGTGCTGTACAATATACATATTGTTAAAATATGAAAAATCAATACTTTTGCACCAAGTAATACAAGACCAGATGAAATGCGACCCAATAGGCACGAATATTAGGGAGCGAGCGAAGCGAGCTCCCCTTATTCTATCATGTTGTCTGTCTGTCCGTCCGTCTGTCTGTCCTTTTCACGGTTCCAGCCAAACGGATTACCCAAATCACATGCGGTTTTTTGCATTGACATTGTCATTATAGCCGTCAGTGCTGTATGTATTTTTGATTTTTCTACG
>JAQGBH010007036.1:0-11614 GCA_034698265.1 Sminthurinus aureus
GAAGCATAGGGCAATGGGAGGAAGCATTGGCCATTTATCTCACCTGGTCATTTTCCGAAATTTTTGGGAGGAAGCATGGGGCAATGGGAGGAAGCATAGGGCAATGGGAGGAAGCATTGGCCATTTATCTCACCTGGTCATTTTCCGAAATTTTTGGGAGGAAGCATAGGGCAATGGGAGGAAGCATTGGCCATTGACCTGACCTGGGGCCTATTGCACCATTTTGCAAATTTGCACTTTTCACTCTGCACTTTGCAAATTTGTAAAGGGTTGGCATAGTGATAAAATGATTTGCAAAGCGACTTTGCATAACAACTTTTCAAAAAAATTTGCAAAGTGTAATAAAAAAATTGAAAAGCTTCACTTTGCATATTCTGTTATTTTTCATAAATGAACTCTAAGATATAACTCGTACCCATTTATTTCTTCTTACTTGAAGAAGGAAATAGATACAAGCAAATAAAAATCTTTGATTTAAAGGCTTGGAGGAATTCAAGAAACATGGTGAGAAACGCTCTTTATATAAGCATAAAATTTATTTCGATCATTTTTCCCACTTTAGGCCGGATAATTTGTCTTCGTTTTAATCATAGATTCGCAGAATGAGATTGTTTGAGGAAGACGAACTAAAACCTTTACGGAAAATCCAGCGATTCAATTTTCAAGATTTGAGAGACAGTACATTTGAGGAAACCTTCCGATTGAATACTTCGGAGTTTGAATTTGTTTTGGAATGTGTAGGAGAGAGGATTCGTCACAATACTGAAAGAAACTTTGCTCTAACACCGGAACAACAACTTATGACGGCGCTGCATTGGCTGGGTTCGGGGCAGCAGTATCATGGTATCGGTTTTAGCCATGGAATTAGTACATCAACTGTGTGTCGAGTAGTGCATCGTGTCACTGACGCCATTTGTGATTTAATGTTTGATGGCGTGGTCAGTTGGCCCGAGGACACGAGCGATATTGCGGCAGAATTTGAGGCATTTGGTAAATAGTAAACTATTGAATTTTGATTCATATTTTCAGTACACCCTTATGAACCATGAATGAGTTTCAAATCTTGAATTTCACATTAAATTTCAAAGGAGGATTTCCTTGTGTCGCTGGACTTGCTGATGGTTCTCTATTCAATATAGATGCTCCTACCATAAATGAAGAAAACTATGTAGATAGGCACGGTAATCATTCGATCAACGTGCTAATGATTTGTGGTCCAGACAAGTCCTTCTACTATGTGAATGCCAGGTGGCCGGGATCGGTACACGACAGTCGAGTCATGAGAAACTCGTACGTTTGTGAAAAATTTGACGCCGGTTGGCGTCCTTTCCCGGGAGCAGTTATTCTTGGTAATAAAAAAAAAAAAAAATATTTCCATAATAATAAATAATTATTAATATATAATTATGGCAAACCCATGTAAAGTTTTAAAACGTGCAGGAGACTCCGGCTATGCTTTGAAAAATTGGCTCATTCCACCAATGGGAAATGACCCGAATGATCCGGTGGAGCAGCGATTCAATCGACACCACAAAGTAACGAGGAGCATGATAGAAAATGCATATGGCATTTTACAAGAGAAATTTCCATGTGTATTGCATCTTCGAATGGAACCGGAACGAGCTGCTAAAGTTATAATGGCTTGTGCCACAATCCACAACATAGCTAAAAGGCCGTACTTGGAAGTTCAACAAGTAAATGCTCTGAATTCTGATAGAGGCGTAAATATTGGAGTGGATGGGGATGGAAATGAAAGACTTGATGACCTGTATGAATATTTCCGGCGAGAAGATGATGATGATGATTGATAAATTTTAAATACTAAAATACTAATAGCCTAAAAGTACATGAGTTAAAAATGCTAGTTTTTCAAATTAATCGAAACAAGAAAAATACAACTACAAGCGAAGTTGAGATGCTCAGGAATCATCCTTGAACTGTTACGCAAAATACAAAAGCCACTGTCAATTTTACATTTTACATTTTTATATAGTTTTCTCTCCAGTTCTTAATTTAGCTCCAGAATTGCACATTTTAGTATAAAAAATGTCCTCAGAAGAATAATTTAATCAGGTGCGGAAATTAAGTAATAATTGATTTTGAAATGGATTTTGTGAGAAGCTGCCAATACTTTGTGAGAATTGAGTGTCAAGTTCACATTTTTCAACTCTGTCACTGCTAGAACAAAATAGTGTAAGTAAATGATAATACTAATGACATTTAAATGTTATATCTACAAACTTTGAATACACCCATGAATCTGCCTTTCTTTTGTTCTGTGAAATTATTATTCACCAACAACAAAAAATATCATTATGCTTTCTATATTATGGTAAACAGGGAGATGGAAACTCCGTAGTATTTTACTTTTCAAATGGCTATTGGATGTTTGAGTTCAGAATTTAGAAACACGTCCATTTCACCGTAAGTAACCAACTTTTGTATTATACAATAAAATATTGTTCATTTCATGTCGTATCATTTCATTGCATTTTGCTATTAAATAATAAACATTTTGTTTTTTTTCTGTGTCATTTGTCATTTTACAGATAAAAACAGAGCGACTGAGCCCAGTTTCATTGTGAGTGATTCTCAAAATTAAAGAAAGACAATAATAATAATTTTTTTATGACGTATTATTTTTGTTTATTTTCAAACCTTGTAATTATTATTTGCTATTTGCTATAGTTTTGAGGAGAATCCCACGACTTCAACTGAAGTTTATCTAACGACAGAGCCAGAGAAAGAGAAACAAAAGACAACTGCATCTTCATCAAATCAAACAAAAACAGTAGTGGTTGAACCACAATCAAAACCAGAAGTCGAGCAACAATCTCATGAGAATAGTCCTAAAACAGAATCGATTTCAATTTCAGCATCAAGTCAACAAAATATTATTATTACTCAAGAGTAGCTTCAACATCAACAACAAAATCATAATCAAATTAAGGAACAAGATTCGCCAGTACAAAAAGTAATTTATAATTTATCCTTTTTATTATGTTTTTGACTCTTTGACTTTTGATTCTTGATTCTTGACTTATCATAATTACCTAAAATTAAAATAAGCATAATAAAATTACATTATTTTTATTTTTACCACCGACAGAAGCAAAGAAGATGAAACTGAGTCAAGTATTTGAAAAACCAAAAGAGATAGTGAAACAGAAGCCGAAAACAGCAGTAGTATCTTCAATTTTGCTCATAACTCAAAAATTCATGTGAATAAAATTAAATGTTGAATATGAGATGTACATATTTTTCACTCACACATGAGTTTATGTTCTTTTGTTCTACAGGGTTGTAAGTGATAATAATTAATAATGATCATTGTAATTTCGTAAATAATCTTATGTTATAATAAATAAATTTGATATCATGCACTACCATTCTGTTTACTATTGCATAATCGATATTTTGTTCCTTTTTGAGCCCTTTCGCAGATAAAGAAAGACATTCGAGTCCAGCTCTTGCGCCAATCGTGCTTAAAATTAAAATCAATAGTAATAATAATTAATATTGTGAGCTTGTTTTTTTCATCGGCTATCTATTACGAATAATACGCACATGTTTCAGTTGATAAAAGTCACTCTCTTTTGACTTTTTAGTTTGCTCTCTCGTTGTAAAATATACAATTGATTCTCCGGCGTTAGATAATTTGCTCAAATTTTAAGTGTCGAGGATTTTTATGAAACTATAATTAGGATTAAATTACGAAAATTAGAGAGTGAGATTTATAAACATTATGCCTTTCCTCGATTATCTATTGTCCATGCTACCTCACTTCTAGGAATAATTATATATTATACACTATACAATGTTAAATGTACCAGTATCAAGAATATAACTTCTGACTTTAATCGAGAATCGAGTACACTTGCTCACAAGGACAGTATTTGTTCATGCAATTTTTCAATTTTTCATTTTTATCAGCATTTTTTATTACTTAAGATCCAGAACCAGAATAAGAACAAAAACAAAACGTAGCACAAATGCTCAAAGCTCAAATATAATAATATATAATATGTATATAAAATATGGAGCCACTTTAAACAGAGAGGTACTAAAATCTAAAATGAGTTTTTTAAAATCTATTATACATTATATACGTGTAAATAGTAAGCGTTCTTTAATTATTTTTCTGCAATTTTATGATATTCTACAGGAGGGAATTTGCATGAAAAGTTATTTTTATTTTTTTACTCTCTGTGATCGTCTTCTTACTTCGTTTTGGACTGGTTGGGAAACACTGTTCTCGACTGGAGAACTAGGTGTAACTAGCCGAAACGTAAATTGAGATGACACATTCCGCTGTAGCAAATTTCCGGATGACAATGGATCGCAGAGTTGTCGAGTTAGTTCAGCAGCTGTGGGGTTCTCCATATTATTATTATTATTATTAGCAGTTTGCATACTGGAACTAGAGCTAGGATTCTGAATTTCCTCTTCATTGATAGTTGAAAGATTATTACGAGCCAATGGACTATGAGCCGGTGAATCACGTTCTAACCCAAGGATATCTCGTACTGTGTGGACCATTCTGGTACCTGTATTTCCGGTTCTCACCAGTGCTCTGTATCGAGCAACTAAATTCACATCTGGAGATTCTTGAGTATCTGTTCCAGCAGATGTTGAAGTCGAAGGACGATTTTGATTTTGAGCCACAGGAGGAATAATACGTCGGGAAGGCGCTCGTGTGACAGGAGGAGGTACTAAAGAGGGAGGAGACGGAATAATTAGTGGAGTTTGAGGCAAATTCTCTCGATCTCGATTTGGTTCAATCACTACCGGTGAAATAACGGGAGTATTAACTCCTGGAGAATTTAAAGGAGTATGTATTATTCCCGGAGACTGAGGAGGAGGCGACTGATGTGGAGGAGGCGTCGCTGGCCGTTCGTTGATAAGGTCTCGGGTAAATTCACTTTGAGGGAGATTGTAGCGCTTTTCAATATCAAAAATTTTATATTTTTTATGTGCTACCTGCAGTTGCATTTGCTCAATTTCTAAATCCATTAACTTGTTCTGCTTTTCCGTCTTTTCATAGTTGAGTTGAGCCAAAGTTTTTCTTTTTTCCTTTCTTGGTTTTGGTCCTGGTCTCTGACGTTGACGTCTTTCCGGCTCGGCTTCATCTTCATTTTCTTGCTGTTCATTTTCTTGTGCAAAAGGATTAGGATTTTGTACCACATCTTCATGTTGAAAATTTAGTCTTCCAGTTTCTCCGACTAATATTCCATCTATGATAGGTGCTTCAGTTCCAATAATATCCAAAATCTTGTTATCCAGATTTGTCAAAATGGCTCTCACTCCACCAGCTGTTCCGGTTCTTCGAGCGTTGTCTCGTTTTTTCTATAGTATGAATGGTGTTAAACAATAAGAATTGGCTGAGTAACAAAATGGATGGGAGTACAAAAATCAAAAGTTTCAAACTCAAATTTTCAATCAGATTTGGAATATTTAATTGAAAACACAAAATACCAAAGTTCTGGATTTCCAAACCCCATACATCTTGTCCCGAACAAATTGATAATCCCGTTGCTCACTACAAAGTTCAAGTTCAATTGCTTTGGCTCGAATGTTTTCCCACTTTTGCGTTTTGTTTTCAGCAGTCAGTCTGCTCGATAATTGCCCGAACAAAATTTCACGATTTTCCATAATAGTGGCTAGTAACACCATTTTTTTCTCATCCGTCGCTGCTCTTGGTCCTGACAAAAGAGTAGCATGCATATTGTAGTGTATATTTATTACAAAATTGTAGTTTATGAAAAGATTGTGTAGTTAGTTAATTGTTACAACATCTCACCCGGCATTTCCAAAGGAGCTTCCACACGAAGAGATGAAAATAACGGTGTGGACGAACTCTCAGTTTTGAGTTTCCGGTTCCAAATATTTGGAGGAGGAAGTTTTCATTTACAAGTGATGACTAGTTTATGGCATAAAATTGAAATTTTTATTCTTGGTTATTGCATTGTGCATCAGAAAAAAGTTTCATTGTTTATGCATTTCCAGCAAAACCGTTGACAACAATAGAATTTTAATTTTAATATGCAAAGTCTTTGCAAAATAGAATTTTGCAAAGTTTGCAAATTGGTATGTTACATGAAATACTCACACTTTTCACTTTGCAAACTGACCAAACGCAAAGTGCAGAGTGAAAAGTGCAAATTTGCAAAATGGTGCAATAGGCCCCTGACTAATTTTTATGTAAAATCTATGCAAACTTTGTGCAAAGTTTTTACTGTGTCAAACATTAATAAAGTAACAAGTAACCTAATTATTTTTTGTACGTAATTATATTATGCATTGTCATTGTATTATGTAATAAGTAATTTTTTGTTACGATTTTTAATGCTATACTATGAACTAGAACAAAGAAATGCATAATATATGATTTTTTTTCTGTTCAATGTTCAACTAACCATTGTCAATTGTCAATATGAGATGTGCAATCACGTGAAGGTAAGATGGAAAATTGAAAGGACAAGTGGTTTCTACTTGGTTTTTTTCACGTGGTTGAGCAAAAGTAATGAAATTCATCCCATTAGCCATTAGTCATTAGCATTCCGGCTGAGGAATCGACTTTTCCCCTTTCCTCATCAAACTTGTATGACTTCACGAGTTACAAATGCAAAACATGAGGAAACACTCATGAAAAGGCTCGCCGAGATTTTCAGGAGAATAAGTTTCAAATATTTGTAAATGAAAAGGCGGCTTGCTCAAAGTTCGATGCTGAACGCTTTAGAATTTCATGGCTGTAGCAACTGTGGATCAAGAGTTCTAGTTTCTAAATTCTAGATTCTAGATTCTAGACAAATTCTCAAGTTTCAAGTGCTATTTCCTTTTCCTTTCTTGCTTCAATTTTATGTTATTACAAATTCCACACTTAAGTAGGGTGGAGGAAGGAGGTCGCAGGGCACAACAGTTTGCCAGATGAAATCGTCTCGAGTCTCGAATCTCGAATCCTGAGCCTTAAGACGTGAGTCTTGAGTCGTGAGTCTTGAGCTTTGAGTCTTGAAGAAATCTTCCAAGCAAATGATTCGTCAAGAACGTCACTCGTAGTCACAACACGTAGCCCTTTACTATAATTTGTGTACAATTTACATACATTGTACGAGTATGATTGTGAGCCTGAAGAGAAAGTCACTTTCTCCTTCTGTTCTCCTTGTTTACCGTATGTTTTTGTTACGTAAAACGTATCATAAAATGGACTTTTCCTGTTGACTGTTGATGCTGATGTGAAAGTTGAGCTTGTGCCAGAATTCTGAATAGGAGTTTAAGGAGATATGCACATTGTACATGCAGTTTTCAAGCACACATATCAGTAGCATACATCATAGATAATAGAGTATACAGCATACGTGATGCTTTAAACTGATGTCTGATGTCCAACGTTCAACAAACATCAAAACTCAAAACAAACCGGTACAAACAGAAATGAAAGAAGAAAAGTCACAACTTGAAATGGAATGAACGTGCTTCTTTTACCAATTTCTTTTGTTTTCTGCTCGTTAACTTTTAAAAGGCTACTAATTATTTTCCCTGTTTAATTTGATGGTGCTGAAGGTATCATCAAAAATTAGATCCAGCGGAATGGAGGACCTTGAATATTTATTGGAATTTCCACATTACCAATATTATGATTGTTAATAAATTATTATTAAAATAATTATTATTTAATAATGTCTGTCAGGATGTTTTCCAAGCACAAAAGTTTGACTTTTACCATTCGCATGAGTACATTGTACACTGTCCATATTATAGTAATGGAAATCAAATTCAGTGCAAAATATTTTTGTCAGTTTTGATTAGAATTTCAAGTCATGTCCCATGTACAACGTACAATTTATAGTTTACGGTCAGTAAAAAATTGTAAAAGCTTCTTAAATTTCTTCAGTCGTGACTAGAATACTCAGGAAAATTGTCAAAAGCTCCAAAGTTCATGTTTTTTCATATTTTGCATAAATGACAAATGACAAATCATGAGCAAAACTACGAATTTAGCTGTCAAGAGCTGAAAGAAGGAAATGTGAGCTCCATTCACAGAATAATATCATCATTTTGTATCACAATTCACAATTCTAGCCACTAGCTTTCATTTCCCTTTTTATCCTCAAATGCAAAGTTCATAAGGTACGATTACATTATACAAAACAGAGTCTTCAGTCTGAGAAAAGGAGCAAACAAAATACCCCATAATAAAATACAAAATCCTCCATGAGCAAAAAACCGGAAAATAAATGCTAATGCTAATGCCATCATCCCTCCTTTTCTGAACAGTGCTCTTTTAACCTGTAAATTAAATATTAAATATTTCATTTTTACCATAAAAACTTGACTTTTACATCTGAAAAAATTTAATAGGAGGAAAAAGGACAAGTACAGTGTACAATGCTAAAGGAAAGGCATCTGGATTCTTGAATTTGAATTTACTTTAGCACCGTGTCTGCAGTATACAAACAGCAGGAAATGAGAAATTGCTATAAAACGGAACTAGAAACTGGATGAGGTAAATTTGCAGAATATACGGTGCATTCTCAAAACTTTACACACATTTATACAAATGTCATGTTCCTTATTTTAAAGATTTACAAGTCTGAAAATTCCATTCGCAGTTACAGTTTAAAGAGTAAAAGTACAGGTTATACATATGGTTTTTTTTATAAAATACAGAAATATGATGAAATGACTTTGACATTACAAAACAGAGAAAGTGCTGTTTCAACCTTTGCTGAATGTATGCTTTTACATGCAGAATGAAGAGTGCCGAGTGCAGAGGCATGGTGAAACGCTTTCCGCTTTTCAACAGTAAACAGCAAACAGCATTAAACGGTCTACATTCACGTTTACATGTGAGCGTCATTTTTATGCAGAAGTGTTAGTCGTCTGTAGTCTACAGTAAGGCTAAACACTAAGCAGCTTTCAACTTTCACTATCAAATATATCTACGCCTTTTTTTATTCTAGATATTAGATTCTAGATTCTAGAGAACTCCAAATCATGTTGCATGTTACTATATTAAATTCCAGTCTGTACTGTGAAATGTGAAAAACGAGCTACGTGGAATCCAAACCCACGTCTCCCAAATATTGCTCAGAGCTCAGAATTACCCGCTATCTCTATATATACAAAAATAGACAAATGGAGAAACCGGGGACTCGTAACTAAAATTCAATAGAAAGTGACAAGTTTGTAGTTTTGAATAATGTTTTTTCAAAGAGTTTTTGTCATTTTTTACCTCCATGACTAAAAACTAAATATAAAAGGATGACGCAAAATTGAATGTGACAAGTATGCATTGTACATTGTAAAGTGTAACTATTGCGGATTTTGCAATTTCATCCTACAATTTCGTGGAAATTTAATATGAATGTAGCCTGTAGTCTGTACTATATACTGGATACTGAATATTGTATATTGTATGTAAAACATTAATTCTATTTCTGTTGCAGAAAGGAGGAATCAAATTTCAGCATACATCAGAATACATTGTGAAGTTTGACACCACAACATGTCAATTGTTAATAAATTTGACCGTCCATATAAATTTACGTACCATATTTTTAGATTGTAGTTTGTAGTATAAAAAATACACAATGACGTGCAAGCAAGTTTATTTTTACCAGTGAAATTCATTAACGTAATTTTAGCTGTAAAGACAAAGAATCGAGTAAAAAATTCCCAACTCTAAAATAAGAAAATGATCGAGAAATAATATTAGTCTTTGTTTCATGTGTGATTATATTTTAATATTTAATACTTTGATTTATTGTAATTTGGTAGTTTCTATCAAAATTGGTTCAAAATTCAGTAGTTGTTCAAACTTTCACTTATTAATCATTGGCCAGAATATGTGTCTAACATTTCCCCAGACCTCATATTTACACTTAGTTTTTTAGCTTGCATCCTTCTCCCAAAGATAAGGTTGGGCAATTATTATGCATTTTCATACATACTTGCAGCTGCTTCTTGAGAGCTGAGTTCATCCTTGAGAAATCGCTTATAATTGATAATGCACTACAAAACAAGATTTAGAATTAGCTCCAATATTCCTCATCTGCACGCGCCATACGTCAGTCAGCTTCAGACACTCGTCACTGTCCACTGTTGAATGGACCGAGAGAGAGAAACCGAAAGTATAAAATCCAAGTTCCAGATCGTCTCAATCAGTTCTCACCGACTCTTCGTACTGAGAAGACAACCAAGAGTTAAGAGCTAGAATTTAGATACTAGAATTTATAATCTATATTAAGAAAAGAAATAGTTACCTTGTGCACTTTGTGCTTGTAAAAAAGTACCTGAATTCTTTCAACTTTCAACAAAAAGTACCTGCCGCAACTGAGCCAAAACTTTGTACTGTATTTATTGCTCGATATAGGAATACTATATAAACTCCTTAAATTGTCCGTATTTTACCGTGTTACTTCCGTTCAAAATCCAGTGGTTGTTATCTAGATTTTTACAAGTACTAAAAAGTCAAAAACTGAGTTGAAGGACAGAAAAGAGAAAAGTACTCAATAATTCTTTAGTGTCTAGTATCTAGTGTGTCTAGTGTATACGATTAATTAAAATCTAATCTCTCTGTTGACAAATAATTAAACAAATAAGGAACTAAGGAAATAATAAAAAAAACTAGTATGGATAGTGTTCAAATATTGTCCGGAATCGTGACCCCTGGTCCACTCGACCCCCTTTTCACAATGCTGTCCAACACGTAAGTCAACTTATCTAAATCTCAATCTAAATCTAAATCCATGAGTATAAATTTGTTTTTCATTTTGATTGGTATAAAATTCACATTCTCACATCTTTTGCACTATCAACCATTGTGTATTGAGAATTGAGTCATCATTGAAAATCGGTGTGTAGTTATTGAGTTGGAGTTGTTGTTACCAGTGGGAATCGTTGACTTAATTTTAGTTGTAAAGACAAAGTAAAAAATTCCTAACACTAAAATAAGAAAATAAGCTAGAAATATCAGTCTTTTATCTTTCATCCTTCTCCCAAAGCAAAGGTTGGGCAATTATGCATTTTCATACATGCTTGCCGCTGTTTTGGCGAGCCCTAGTGTGTAGTATGTAGTACATATCAACAATTTACATCATACATTATACATCATGCATTAATTTTCAAACTACTAATAACAAAACATCAAATTCTTCACAGAAATTCACTCCTGGTTTTTTGTTGATTGTCTACAGTGATTCTGTGAAACCTGTGGGCGTCAATTGTCAATTGTCAACTGTCAAGCGCAACGCAACGTATTTAATCCTACGTGTGTGGTCCCACCAATCTCCAGTTTTATTTCAAAATCAGGATTAGTTTTACCACATCAGACATCAGACATGACTTAAACGAATAGGTCACATTGACTCTTTCCTCTTCTCCAGACCATTACCATCGGTAATACATAACGTAAATACGTCCGTGGTCCTGAAATATAATAATAACATTCAGCAAATATTTAATTCCTCCTGGTTTTCTAAACAAGCTAAGGAGAGTTGCATACAAAACAGTAGCTAACATTTTCCCGCTTTTTTCAAAAACATGTTTAGATTTTCTTAACCCATTTAGCTCGGTATCTTATATGTTGTGATGGAAACTAATCTAAGTCCATTCC
>JAQGBH010007037.1:0-11613 GCA_034698265.1 Sminthurinus aureus
ATTTTGTGGTATCGACAATATGACGTACATTTTATACATAATAGTATAGTTATAATTTGTTTTGGTTTTCACTATTAATTTACGATCGAGCGATAAAGAAGTAAAAAACAAGAAACAACATATTATATAAACCGTTCATTTTCATATGTTTTCGAGTTGTATTAAATGCCCTGTTTTTGTACATACTACACAGTGCTTTCTCCCGACATGAAACGATATAGCAGCAAACAGTATTTTTTTCGAAAAACGAGTACACACTATATTATAGTATCAGGAGAGATAAAAAAATACAGAGAGAGAGAGATAACATTTGTAGTACACATATAACATATACACTGGACAAGACGAGTTAAAAATATAACATTTAAACATAGTACATCAATAATAAAAACACACTTGTAGTCTTCTGTTCAATTATATGTTATGTATATATATATAATTTGATACTAACGATCATCTATATAATCAATTACAATGATTAAAAAATGACTAAAAAGTCTACTCCTATATATATATATATATAGTATCATACATATATTTATATAAAAACAGAGTGAATGAAAAGGAAGCATCCTGTATTTCCTATATTTTGGTCCACTTTTTGTATTGTATTTTTTATATATATTGTAATTGTGTACAATTTTCTTTTGAGATATACACAAAACGTGTATAAACCTATATATACTTGATTATGTGCAAATTATATAGTTCTAGACCTTTATTCTTCGCTTTTTTTGAAAAAAAAAAGGAAAAAGGGTTTCTATAATAATTTAATGGTCAAACAATATCAATTAGATGATATATTATTGTGAAGATAGCAGAAAAAAACAAAATAAAATACATATAATAAATAATAAATTATTAAAAAGTTTTTTTAAAAGTATCCGTTGCCTTGTGTGTTTTTTTAAAGTTGCTAAGTCTTCATCTGCCAAACTGTTAAAGTTGCTAAAAGTTTATCAGAGTTTTCTGCATTACTATTTGTTATGAAATGATCTTGTGAATGATTTCTCATATTTACATATCCACGACCACCTATTACAACAATAACAGTCCGTTCCGCTGGACTTTTAATTTTCTTTTGTCGTCCAATTGTTTTCTTGGTTGTACTTGTACCATTCGTTGTTGCTGTTTGTGATGATGATGGTGATGGTGATGTAGCAGACGCCGTATCCAGTGGAGTAGGTGACGCCGTATCCAGTGGAGTAGGTGACGAGTTATTAGTACCATCTTGTATTATAGTAGCATCTGTAGCTGGACTATTTCTGGTTCCTAAACCAACACTTTCATCAGATGAAGCAGAAATTTTTGAGTCAACACTCCAACTGTAAATACATACATATATAAGGTTTAAAAAACATACATTTATTAAAGCTCATAGTAAATAATTAGTAAAATACCATGTCATGTTATGTAAATATATATATGTTATACTGACAAAAAAGTCTTTATTTCTTTGTAAACTGTACATTTTAATTCCACATGTACTTACTTTGACAAATCGAGACTTCTAGGCCTACTCATTCTCATTTTTAATCTTCGATCTAATGTATTAATTTTGGCATCTAAAGCAACTAATTCTGGATCTGATCGGCGGAGGGCATCATATAAGGGATCCACAAAGCGCCCTTCATCTTCTAAGCCGCGAACATTTATCAAATTTCCATACAATCCATAGACATCCGAATCTATACTAAAACGTAAATTAGATGGAACTAATCCACCACGCGGAAGAGTTTTACAATTTCTAAATACACTATCTCTAGAGTTCTTTTTACGTAATACTACCAATGTTTTATTATTGGTCGTACTACTATTGTCACCAACAGAACCAGAATCACTAGGAGTCCTTGTCAAACTATTTGTTGACTCATTTTTGTTATTAGTAGCATTATTATTATTTGTTGTTGTATTTTCTCCATCAGTTTTAGGTTCACTTCCTACACCACTGGTATCACTTCCTTTAGATTCATTCCAACTTTCATCAAAATTAAGGCTAGCTGTTTTGGAAGACGTTTTGATATTGTCATTTTCTGATGGTTCATCACTTTTTACACTTTCACTGTTATTAGTATTAATATTCACTTGTTGTTCATTTAATTCACTGTTTGTTGTTGTTGTTGCTGCTGTGTTTATAACTGGTAATGTACTTGTAGTAGTAGAAGGAATGACTTCATTTTTATTGTTTGAATGCCGATTTGAACTTAATGGAGGAGTTGGTGACTTTGTCAATGGCATTAGAAAAGTGACTGGTCCAGAATAACCATGGTACGAGACATTTGCTTTTCCAGTACTTATGATTGGGACTCCTGAAAGAAGTTGATAATAATAATAATATATTACAAGATTTTGTATTTCAAGTCTACATAATATTATGAAAAGTAAAAAGTACTAAACTGATTTCTTAAATCTATATTATAAGAATTTTCTTTGATGATGATACAACCTCATTATTTTTTGGGAGTTTTTTCTTACCTTCTAATCGTGGAAGAGGAATTGTCAAAACGATTCCTAATGATGTTCCGATCCAGAGCCAACCTTTATGTGCTGTTAGGCAGGTTACAAAGCATCCCTTTTGTCTTCTAAATGAATCCCGTACAGTTCTAAAAACACTTGGGGCAATAGAGACATCTTGAAGGTGCTACAAAGAAAATTTACATATAATTACATTATAAATCAGTATACATAAAAAATTGTCAAAAGTCGACAGCTGTTACATAATATATAATATATATATTTAAAAAAACAAAATCACAAGAACCTTCATAATATATTATGCATTTAATCAACAAAGAATTGTTTTAGTCTATACTGTAAAAAATCTTTACCTGTAAAGATTCTAGATGATACAGACAAACAGTTCCACTATCCTGTGTTGAAATCCATAAGCCAACACCAGAACAAGCAACATGTGCAATGTGATTATTATTATTATTTCCCCTTTGTCCGTTGTCTATTGAGCTGTGATGTGTGATAACAACATTTCTCTGCAAATAAAACAAAAACAGTGTGTTAAAAAATTGAAAAAATTTTTCTGTCTTTCTTGGCGTATAGAGAATAACATAATAATAATACATGCCATTTGTTACACATTATTCATTATTCAATAAAGTAATAAGAAAACATTGAATGATTTACGACAGAGTATTCAAATAAAAATTATTACCTCAATTGTATGTGTTTTTGTATCTATTGACACAATAGCATTTCCACAGGCAGCATACACATGTTCTCTTGAGCCAAAAACACAAGAAACTTTATCCTGTCCAATTTTAATAATATGATCTGGCTTCAAAACTTTAGGATCTTGTATTTGAGTAAATACTGCGAGATTTCCATCAGCTAGTCCCGCATAAATACATCCATCGAAAAAAGCTAGTTTGAGTACACTATCACTTAGAATATAACTATTAACACTTCCTTTATCAGTATCTGCTGGATCGAATACCATAATTCTATGAAAAAAAAAAGAAGAATTCATGACTAAAAAATTCAATCATTCATTTTTACACACGTTTTATGTACATGTTTTATATTTATCCAAATAATATGCATAATATATGTAAAAGCTCTAAATTCAGTATTGTACATTGTGTGTAAAGATTAAAAAAAAACACAGAAGAGTATGAGAAAAACTCACTTTCTGGATTCCGTTGCCAACCACACATAACCAGAGACAAAAAGTAAATCATTAATTTTTTCTTCCACCAAATCAAACGATGAGATTTCTTTAAGGGTATTTTGTGTGGAACGAAATGCAGTAATATGACTGCTAAAACCATCAGTACTGGACACCCATAGATTATCGAAAATCTTTGAGCGACCCGTAGGGCTAACGAACCTATATGTATATATGAAATCAGTAAAATGATTTGGATTAGTTGACTTTTTCATTAATACATACACCATTATGATTTCTATCCTACTTGTTATATAAAAAAAATATCAACAATGAATAAAATATCAATAGTATGCAATAAAGTTTGACTTACGTGTGTGTAAAAAAGCATCCACACTTTACCTATAATATGAAATGAATCATATAAATTTTCATTTATCAATACACTGATAAGAAGTAATGTACATGTATGTATGCGCTACATTTTCTTTTCATAAGGATTTTGTTGTTACGAGAAGCTTTAATATTACCGTTATCAAATGAGGAGATTTCGTCAGAGATAAAGCTCGAACAAAGAGCGGAAGTTTATGTGATGGATATGGAGATTCTAATGGTATATCCCAACTTAAAAGATAAAATACAATATAAATCAGTACTGGAATAAAATATTACAAATATAAATTTTATATTAAGTAAAGTAAGTAGTTTTAATCATAGAGTATTTATGGCATACATGGATTTATAAAATCAAATATTGTAAATTAGTGATATAAAAAGGTATATGGGTTCCTGGTCCTAAAAAGAAACTTCAAAACTAATCACATTTTGTAAAAACAACTATTTTTATAATAATGATACTACGAAAAGTTGGTAAACAAATCAAAATAAACTTACGATGGACTATTGTTAGGATCCAATGCTAGTTGAGCTAATTTTAACTCTTCGATCCATTCATTTCTTGCTGTAGGACTACTCATTTGAAAGACAACTTTATCTCTATTATTTCCAGTTCCAAGAAGAAGAGTTAAACAGGAACTGTCAAACCATGAAATTTGTTCATCTCGACATCTTATTTGATGTTGAATTTCTAACATGAGTTCTTTGACTGATGATTCTGTAAGGCCTTCATATTGTGACTTTAAAGAGGATACAAGAGTGAGAATACGACTTAAAACTTCATAGTCATGCATCAAACACTGCATTTCTTCCAACAAAGAAATACTGGATACTTCCTCAGGTAAACTACTTAAACCCACATTTCCACTTGTTGCTGTTGTTGTTGTTGACGTTTTCAGACTTGAATTCCTATTAGAGTTATTATTAACACTATTATTATTATTACTACCACTTCCACCGTGTATAACAAATCTACTCATTGTCGGCGAAATGGAAATATCTTCTACTTCGACTTCACGTACAGGAAAAGACCACTTGAAAACACTTTTTTCTTTACTGTTAACACCATTCACATCACTCGAGTGGCTGCTACTACTTGATGATGACTGGTGTTGTTCGAAAGTTGAACCAGTCTGACTTAGAGCTACACATATTAACATATCATTCAAGAGTAACAATTTCCTTGACTTTGATTTTGCCACAGCAGCTCCAGTGCTATCAAATTCCAATTGAGTAACTACATCTTGCCTCAACAATATTCTATTTGGATCATCTGTAATAGAACGTAGTAAGACAAATTTTCCACCTCCAATAGACTTGATTGTTTCCTGTCATTATGAAAGAAAAACGTATACATTAGTATACTATTATTATTAGGGGTGAGTCTGGTATTCACTATATTATTAGTACAAGTAAAAAGTAAATTTTATTCAAATAATAGCAAGGAACAAAACAAAATCCATTAATCCGATTTAAAAATGTACTAGAAAAAGTCAACACTTACTCGGAATGCTTGATATTGTTCAGATTCTCTTTTCCTTTCATTCAACATGGCAGCTAAACTCTCAAGTTGGGTTAGTGCAAGCTGTAGTGACATTCTATCATGATGATCTTTTGGAGTATGTTTAAGTAAGTCCTGAAGAAGTAAGATGAATTGAGGAAATCTTTGAACTGGTTTAACCATTAATCCAAATAATGATAGTCTATCATGGGCTGTCATTTGCTTCACTTTGAGGAAATCAGCAAATGCACTTTTTCTTCGAGCTTCAAACTTTGCAGTTTCCATTGCGTTGCCAAAACTGTTTAGAAATTCGGAATATACATCCAAGACTAGACTTTTTGAAAATGAGGCTACAAATACATCTCCTACAAATTCAAAACATATACATATATATATAAAAGTATTAAAATCCTTTTCTTTTATTTTTTCTCGTAAAATAGTTTACTTGATAAATTAAACTAGACACATTATATATATATATAGGTATATATATTATGTTCCATTGTTTGTAGAAAATGTACGTACCAATTTTCTCATCCACATCCCACCTACGAACACATTCAGCAAGAGCAATACGAAATAAAGAGTGACATTGTAAAATTTCAGGAACACGATGAAAAATTTGAGAGATTTTTGAATGGCTTAAGATGGCAGGATGGCTACATTCCAACTGCTTCTTATACTCCTAATAATAAAATTCACGAGGAAAAACAATAATAATATATTATACGTCAAAAAATCTATACACATTCATTAACATAATGTAGTATATTATTTTTATGGAAGTATTAAATGCATTATTATTATTAAATGCATTATTATTATAGCACAAGTAGATTTTAGACATTCATAAGTAAAAACTTACATTGACTAGTCGTTGTAGTGCTGCTACATAACTATTTTCACTATGAACAATAGCAGCAACTATATATCTTCTAGTAACTGAAAAAAAAATAATACAACATTCATCAATTCAACGCTCGTAAATTTGTCACTTTTTGGCTTCAGAAAGAAACAAACACAAAACACAAGACGAAAAGAATGCCATTCAGTAGTATTTTAAAAAAAGAAGAGTACTTACTTTGATTTGAATTCAGACCATCAGGAGGAAGTGGTAACGTAGGTGGTTGTACTTGTCTTCTCGGCCAGTACCCGGAATCTTCATCCTCAATATAACTTATTCGTTTCAAATCTTCTTCACTTAATAACGGAAGTGCACTGTGTCTTGAGCCAGGTGCTTCAATATTTGCTTGATTCTTTCTTAAGCTAAACCATCTCAGTAATTTATTATCTTCATCCATATTAGTTTTCGATAGCGTTTTAGTACTCCATGACTCTCGCCATTTATCTTTTATCCCTGTCCCTCTTCGGAATTTGGGGGCTTTTGCTTCCGGGATTTGACTGCTAAAACCGAAACCAAAAAACATTTAAAACGGTGTTGTCTTTTCCACTTACAAAAAAACTGTTCTACACAGATATACTGTGTAGTACTTTAGTAGTTTTATACAATGGAGTCACTGAAGTTGTTGGATTTTTTTTTCTTTTGTGATTTGTGTTTTCAGTTACAATTTATTCACTCCTTATTTCCTTATAAAATTTTTAAATAAATACAAAATATAAACTAAAAGCTAAAGGACATTTTATATTTTTCAGTACGTCTTTCGTATTAATATGATAAACGAGTAAATACTATTATTCCATTGTAAAAATAATAAAATCAAATCGTCTTCTATATGTTCAGATCATTAACTGCGATATATATAACATTCTTTTTTATTTTGGGTGCTTTTTGTTTTTTTCTCCATTTGTTTTACATTATACAATCGTGTTGAACTTGTGATTTTACACTCACCATTCACCATTTTCCAAGGTCTTGATCAACCCCATGTGTGCATGTAATACTTTTTATTTTATGTATATAATATATCTGATATCAATTTTGCACAAGCTTTCAATCAAGTCAAAACTTCCCTATGCTACACTAGATACTGGAAAAAAATTGTGAATTCCTTCACGTTATATCGTTTACAAATGATTGAAACTTTATCATCCATCATACATAAACTTTCGACAAAATTTCTTTATCTACCGAAGCTTTAACTTTAATCTCTCATTCATACATTGCATAAATTTGAATGCATACTGTACACACATAGAAGTGTATTGGAAAGTATACTGGTGTATTTTATTTATTTATGATATATGCATAATATTATACATGGAGAGCATATCCAATATATATGCATAATAAGATTTTTCCCTTTTTGCACATTGCCTTTGAAAGACACCCGATAGAATTGTAGCTTTGTGTGTAGTGGTAGCTTGAATTGTATAAATCCATCACAAATATCTGTACACATGATGTACAATAAGCACGAGTGTTTTAACAAACATTAGTTTAATGCTTTAGTTACTCAAAGTGCGAGTAAATGTACAAAACGATAATATATAATATCGTACATAATATATAATTCATAAACCAACAAGCATGATCGCAAATAAATTAACCATTCAATCGCACTTCTTTTCGTTCAATAATTTAATACTACATACCTACATCACTTTGTGATATGTTGACGCAAATAAACTATTCATAAATACCGTCCTACAATTGTGGGTAATTCACAAAGTATTACTCACTACTAACCACTCCAACCTACAAAATATTTATGCAAAATGTTGTACACATGTACAATACATCACATAGAGTACGAATTGAAATTTAGCATGTCAGATAAAATTCCTTACTGAACCATTTCACTAGAAACCATGATACACGTACAAATATAGCAATAATATTAATTTGAATTTTATTGCAATGTCCATTAATTTAATTTAATGCCTGTTTTCACAAAATCTCACAGTATTCCTTCTATTCCTACTGCTGACAGCGATAGCATTTACAACACCCTATACATAGACACTGAAAAATAATTTATGCCCAAAAGATAAAGATTCTATTTTTTGACACCATGAACTAACTATGATAGCTTGCAATTTTTCCTGCACTACTGATTGAATGAATCTTATTGACCAGTGGAATATACATTACGCATGGTACAAGTTAGTGGACACAACTTTACACTTTTCTAGAAAAAAGAAAGGCTTGTTAATTGGTAAAAAACTTCACTTTACTTTGAAACTGTAATTTATTTTTGTATTGTATTATATTACTCTCAGTACAAAAATTCACCACACAAGCAGTATAAATCATAATAATTTTCGTCTAATTTCTAATATCACTGGATGTATGTATGCTACACATTTGAATTTGTATTGACAACACCAGTAAAAATAACTATAGTAAACATCTGCAGCTTGTCTCTCAAGCCGCTTGACACACTTGAAAAGTCTTCAGGGTTAAAAATTATAAAGGGCCAAATTGCTTTACTTTACATATAGATTTTACAGACTTGTAAAGTCAAAAGACTTGAAAGTATATTATATAGTACATTGTTTATACATACATTCAAGTGTGTACGTATAGTATGGAGTATGGATTATGGATATACTTAGTATGTACAACAAAGTGTTACATAGTCTGCAATATACAAACAGACGGACAAATGTTGTTTGTTGTGAAAAATTAAGAACGATAATTTTATGCACATCAAATACATTTGTAGGATACATCATGATACATTATGCATATAGCTGTAAGATATACACATGTATGTCTGTGTTATGTCATGCTGCTCAAAAAAAAAGAAAAGCAAAACAACAACAATTATCGTATACAAAATTTTATGCATACAACCCAGTGATAGCTAATAATTTAGGGAGCAATTCTTAAATGTATATGTATGCATACATATTTCAAGGAAGATCACGTGAACTAGCATTGTAGAAAACTGATATGGTTTAGTTTTTAATTACTCGCCACTGTGATAAAAGTAAGGATAATGTGATAATTATTATGCAGGTAAAACATCCAAAGGCACAAACATGACTACAGTGAACAAAAGAAACTATCATCTTTGAATTTATAAATACATTTGTGTAAATATTTACATGACAGGAAAAAGAATTAAATAAAGGTTAAGATTCAAACTGTATAGCTTATCATAAAATTATAATTCGGGTAAATGTCTTTATGCTTAAAACTAAGACATATATAGCTCATTGAAATAGTTTTATGCGGCTTTTATTTCATTCCAGTCGAATTTTACATGTCACGTGTGATTCACACTCCATATTTATTTATTTATTTGTAGGTTCAAAAAATGGGACACAATTAAATTTATTTTCACTTTCTTCCGTGTTCAAACTGAACTCAATATGTGCTACCTACTGTTCTAATTTTGTCCAGGGTTAGTTTAAACATTAAATATGTTAAAAAAGATGCGCAATACAACGAGGTAATTTTTTCAGGTATAAAATTGTCAAACATCTCTTGAATTCTTCTTCATACAGGGGTAACTTGCTAGTTTGGTGTCAAGAATCTCAGGAAAAACTCAAACGTTTGACTGAAACATCAATCAGACGAAAACAAGAAGAAGAAGAAGAAAAAAAAGAAGACAAAAACTAGTACTCCAAAAGCGTGTACACAAAAAATGCATTTTACACCCGTATTTGTATCCTCGTTTATTATCTGCATGTAGAATTACTTGGTTGACGGGCTGTGTTCTATTCTATTCTTAGAGAAACATGGAGGAAGAGTGGACATCGCCATCCACACACACACACGTGCAATACAAATACACAATGTAATAAATAATTCATAAGATAAGGAAGAAAAAAACTAAACCTCCCTAGTTGACTTTTATTGTTAGTATTCCGTAGACATACCAATTCATTTTCATTGTCACCATCAACTCATCACCATATATATCTATTATCTATAGATATATTATATGTACACAGTATACACAGGCAAGTACTGTGATAATATTATTTCTATTCCACAGTACTCCATAGATAATTGTATTACTTATACATATATTATAAACATACGACAACCTACGATCTTTCCATAACATGCATAAAATATGACTAAATCCACCCTTTTTGTTCCTCCCCTTCTCCTTCGCCGACACTAACTTAACAGCCCGAATTTCTATATAAATAAAAGGACAGGAGAAGAATAAGCTACTCATTAATTTGAATAAATCAGAATATAGTCTGCATCATAATTTACTATTCATAATATTATGTGCCTATATATATACAAGATTAAATAATACAGAAGTCATTTATACATGTGTATGTATACTAAAGTGAGCCTAGTAAATTTATATAAATTAGGAAGTACACAAAGATAGCATTTAGCCATTCTACATTCTACAATTCATAGTACAATGCACAATACTTTTTATATATTATTATACATACTTAAAAGAATCCCTTAATAAATCTAGAATCAAGACAAATAAAAAAGGAGGCAAGTAGAATAATCTTGTACTCTATTTGAATATTAACACAATTTTCGGCTGCTAGCTGCTACCAGGTTCCCTCATCTACCGACTACACATAATACATGCTATCCTGTATACCGTCAAACTATGATACGTTACATCCTTTCTTCCAACACAATATGAGCATGACTATGACTATATAGATACGGCTATGGATCTCTATGAATGAATCATCATCTTCAGCACATGGAACAACGTCTAAAGTCTGTTTATGGAAAAAACTTTTGGTGTGTCCAAGGACATTTATGTGCCTATCTATACGTTTTCCAAAGTCCCCTTTAACTACTTCTTTTTCTTTCCATCATGAGCATCTAGGCAAAACGTGCTCTTTTCCATTTAATCATGCTCATGAATGATATAATAGCTCACAGCAACAAAATACAATGTCTACAACATGTATATACGTATTTTGAAGTGTGTAATCTATGCATAAACACAGTATAAAATACACTGCATAGATTCTATATTTGTATCTCACCTAAAATTCACAACCAACTATACATGCTTATGTACTTGCATATTATACATAATTTTAGCATTTGTTTTTAACTCGATACAACTAAAAACATTATAACCTACATAAAAAGTTTGAAAGAGAGGAAAAGAAACATAAACACGGGTACAGGAGTACCTAAAGAGGGAGCGAGCCATAATAAACGAGGAATTACAATATTATACTGAAGTTG
>JAQGBH010007038.1:0-11613 GCA_034698265.1 Sminthurinus aureus
TTATTGTGCGATTAGTGTGTCAAAAGCCTTTAGGTCTCAACATACGGCATAACGGGATTATTGTATTGGGTGGATACGTGTGTTTCATTATGTACATAATGCATGCATGTATTACTTATGTAGATATCCACACTCCAAATGTTATTCCTGTCAAAAATGTTTTTTTTTTCAAAATATTGAGAAAGGAAAGAGAGTTGCTTTCGTTATTTACTCCAGTGAAGAAAGTACATTATATACAGGCAAAACATTATTTTATGAACTAAGTGGGTGAAAACAGTTAAGAGAGGGATGAATGAATGAGTTTTAAATTGAATTAAATGTAACATAAAAAAGAAATCTCATGACACTTTTTACTACAACTTACAACTGTGATTCTAATATGCATAATATGATTATAGAGGTATTTACTCATGATACATGCATAAATTTCTAATGTATCGTCGGTGATGCTACAGAAGAGTCCTTCTTGCAAAGCTGCTTCAGCTAAAAAAACTAGAGTCTTGAAGCAAAATGTTTAAAAATATTTTGATGGAATAATCCAAGAATTAAAATTAGTTACAATTCTAGTCGTAATGTTCATTTAAGATGAGTTTAATTAATTTCCCCCCTCCATTTAGTCCAACAGATTCATGGAATCAAAACAAATCCAATTTCCAAGAGTCACTGATTGTGCTCTGTGTTCAACCATATCCCGCTAGTATACTTTAGGGAAATTTGAAAAATGAACCAAATTTGTGTAATTGTGAGTAAAAACTCAAATTAAATGGTTTTTGTGGACTTTTTAGTTCTAATATATAGTTAGCAGCAATGATAATTAGACTAATTAAAGTTCATTATCTATTTCTCATCGCAATATTGTTTTTATTTAAATAGTTTACAAAATAACAATACAATACGCAAGTGAAAACTAAAAAAGTTTTACTAGTAAGTTTTAGCACAGATTCTTCTTCTTTGTTGTACTTTTTATCAATCAAGATAAAATAATAATTATAAATATTTAATCTCGTGAATACATTTAAGATAATTTTATGATAATTATTATGATTTGTGTTATTGTTTCAATCTAACGTATACGTGATTATATTTTTGTACAAAAATAGTCCTCAGCAAGGAGATGGCTGACGGCCAACAACGACTCCTTGACGTGATCGAGTGAGTGTTTTGACACAATTAAATCTTAAAATTAACTTACTTTAATCATAGTTATAGATATTAAATCATGTTCATATCGTTCTTGATTATAAATAACTGTGTATAGACGTGTTGAAATCTATTTATAAACTTTACATCCGACTTGAAAATACAAAACATGTGATTGGCAATTTCAGCATGCTATTTATCTCTCTCTCTTTCTCTGTCAGTTTTGTTTATGTTTACCTTTTTTGTTTTTGTCCCATGTCCTCTGTTTTTATTGTAATGTGATGTATTAATAATTAATAATGGGTTAAAATATAACTCACAGTTTACTGTTAAAAACAAACTTTTTAAATAATTATTATTGTTTTTTTAATATCTTACCTTTCATTATTTTGAATTCCACATTCTACAGTGTGTAAAGTGTAAAATCATTTGCTATTCTCTGGTTCTCTCCTTCCTTATATTCATTTAGTATA
Source organism: Sminthurinus aureus (assembly GCA_034698265.1). Classification (NCBI taxonomy): domain Eukaryota; kingdom Metazoa; phylum Arthropoda; class Collembola; order Symphypleona; family Katiannidae; genus Sminthurinus; species Sminthurinus aureus. The sequence continues at coordinate 1,614 of JAQGBH010007038.1, forward strand.
TATTATTATTAGTAGTAGTATAAATTATAAAAGTTTGTTATGATATTTATTTGTTAGTATACTAAAAGCTTTAAAACGTTTTTACATGACGTATGATTAGTGATTAGTATTTAAATAAGTAAATTCGTTTTACGTGTGTTGTTCTCTACATATTATTATAGATATGTCCATCATTTCTCAGAATATGTTATAATATTATATATTATACAACATACTATTCTTGTGTTTTTATATTTTATAAAACTTCTTGTTTACTGTTTAAATTAATTTTTTCTTTACATGTATAATATTATACTATATATTTATGCGTACAGTATTATATATATATATTGTATTTTGTCTTGTCGTTGTGCAAAAAGTTCTAATGCATGTTTTTTTTTCTTTTTTTGTTCTACCCCTGAAAAATATTTATTTGATCCAGTGATGTCTTTTCTAGTGACCCAAATGCTCTAGAAACATTTTTGGGTGGATTGACAAGCTCTTCAGATCTTCTACCAATACCCACAAGTGGTGGAGGAGGAAGTAGTGGAAATAATAGAGGAGCCGAGTCTGTTGACACTGTTGTGGCCTCATTAGCACATTCGTAATATATTATACACTTTATACATATACACAAAAAATTTATTGCACTTTCTATAAATTTAGGTGGTTTATTGATTCTCCTATTGTGTTTGTTTTGAAATATCAAATCATATATCCGTAGTTTAAACAATTTTTATAAAATTTATAATTTTCCTTTCTACTTAGGTTGGCTAATGATTATGAAGTGGATTCACCAAATGATACACTTTTTGACACTCTTGAAAGTTCATCAAATACTTTGACAGATATTTCTCAGTCATACGTTCCGTCAGATTTTGATAATTCTCATCATGTTTATACTCTCAGTAATGGATTATCTCATCAAAATCATCATTTGGATCATCATCATCAACAACAACAACAACATGAACTCTCGACCACTACCACTACGGGACAAAATGTGAATGTGAACTCTAATAATAATAATTCTAGTAGTAATAATAATAATAATAATAGTAGTAATAGTGTTGATGGTTGTGTTGATAATAATGGAGGTAGTATAAATGTTGAAGTATTAGTGAATTCAACTCTTCAACAACAATATGGTCATTCTGTCTGTGATTCTACTTCCTCTTTCGTCCACAATTCTCAACAACAACAAATTCCAACAACAACTCTTACTTCTCAACCAAATAATAATTCGGCAGCATCAAATTCTTTTATTACCAATAACAATATTATTAACAGTAATACTAATCATCAACCATTATCAACAACTACGACAACAAGCTTTAGTCATATGACCAATCTACAGACCACTCAAGAACAACAGCAACAACAAAATGTTTCGCAAATTCCTAGTCTTTCTTCAACTATTAGTAGTAGTAGTTCTAGTATTGTTAATGATAATAGTAATAATTGTAATAATACAGTGACGACGTTGTCAACAACAACAACGAATTCTTCTTCTTCATCATCATCATTATCTTCAAATTTGATCTCAACCAGTGCAAGCAACTCCAGTAGTATTATTATACATAATACAAACAATAGGACTACAAATAATAGAGTTACAAATAATAAAAATAGTAATAATAATAATAATATGGTTAAAACTACGGTTACTGCTGCTAGTTCTAATACTATTTCTACAATAAATAATAACAATAATAATAGTAGTAATACAATTACTACTTCATCTATAGCATCACAACCACCATCATCATCATCATCATTAACATCTACTATGAGAACAATAATTAATAACAATTATAATCCTGTTAGTACAAATATAACATCTACTACAGGAACTATCAGTACTTTTTCTATTCAAAATCAACAACAACAACAGCAACAAATTAAACAAGAAATATCTGCTCAAAATATATGTGGTGTTATAAATAATAGTAATAATAATACTGTGAATAATTCTAATAGTATTAGTCTTCAACTTCAACCTCAACAACAACAGTTTATAGTTAGTGCTGCAGGACAAAATCATATTAATCACTTAGTTTCACATCAGGGCCAAACTGTTAGTTTATCAAATATGACAATGGGTCAACATTTAATGACAACAAATTCTACTACTGGAGGACTAATATCAAGTGTAATCAGTGGTGGTAATGGTGGTACAGGAGGAGCTGGAACTGTACAAATTCAATGTGCACCCGGTCAACCTCAACAGTATATTACAATTGAACAACCCACTCATCAAATGTTGGGTGTTGGTGGTACATTTGGGACAATACAACTTGCGGGGAATGGTACACCAACGTATACCGTTGTACCTGCGGGTCCACAAATATTTTCTAATGCAATAGTTCAACCTCAACAATTATCGACTTTAAAAAACTCAGCAGGTCAAACATTCTTTCAAACATCAACAGGATCTATTGTAGCTGCAAATACAATTCAAGGATTGACACAGAATGTACAAAATATTCAAAATTTACCCACAATCAGGGCAAAACAACCACAATTACTTCCAAAACCAGCTACTATAAATACCATTACTAATTTAACTTCTCCTTCAACAAATCATAATTCTTTAATTAATAACAGTAATAGTGGTAATAATAATACTATAACAATTAATAATTTGTCATCCAATACTAGTGATAATAATATTAGTAGTAGTAATATCAATAGTAGTACTAATAATAATAATACAGCAACTATTGGAGTAGTTTCAACTTCTGATCATCACCATTCAGGTAAATTTTTTATCAATTATTATTAAATTGTCATCTCCTTCTTGTTTTTTTGTTTTTTAAAAAATCACATGTAAAATTTCATACAAGCATTATTACTTGGCCATCTTGACTATATTTACTTATTTATTTTTATTGACTTATTTATCCTTTATAGCTCATCATCAACAGCAACAACAGCATGGGGTTGTAAATGTTGGACAATTAATTCAGCAAGCCCAACAACAACAGCAACAACAACAAGTTCATCAAGTTCAAACAAATGCTGGTATTAATAGTATTGTTACGTCAATGGGATCAAGTGTTAATTTTTCTCAGCCTTCCTTTACAATCGGCAATGCTGGTGGTTACGCTGGTCACCAAGTCATGGTTTCTGGTGTCGGTAATGTTAACTCAATGTCTTCACCTCAACAAACTCATCTCACAGGAACCATCGTCTTAAATCAGGTATATAATAATATATTATTATTGTACATTGCAAAATGTGGCTACACATGTACTTTTTTATTATTTATTTATATTATTATTGAATCACTTATTTAATTTCATCTTAATTACTACAATGTAAATTGTAAAATTTTGTTTATTTTTTATTCATTTTTGCTACATGTACCTCTTAATTTCTATTTGTTTGTCTAATTTTGCGAAGCGTGATTTTATACTATTTATGGCTTATTCTTATATATATTTTGTTCTATATTTTATTCGTTTTCTTGATAACTTGTACTTACCATTAGTTTGTATAATATACGTATACATGTTTATAGGGCATTTTTTTCGTATTTTTGTACTTCATGAAGCGCTACATAACATATTATATGTATTTACTGATACGTATATTATATTTAATTTGTAATTTTCTGGGCATGGCATGTTATTATATTATTATGTTTAAATGAGTTTATTTTTAGTTTACTCTAGTATAATTTTTAGAAAATTTGTTTCTTTTTTATACCAAAATGTCGTGTACTTTAGGGACCAAAAGCAGCATTTGAAAGAATTTAGTAGGTTTCTATCAATAATTTTTTTTTTTGTTTTGTCTCGAATTATATTTGAAAGTATGTAAAAAAAAGACAAAAGGAAACTATGAAGCGAATAGTTCAGTTCAGTCAAAATTTATGTATGTAGCTATCAAGTTTTATTGAGGGAAGTGTTGTTTCAGGAATTATTTCCAGTACTGTTATTACCAAAAAACAAAAGTTTTGTATCGGCTAATTTTGATAGCAAAATTTGTTGCTTTAATTTTCTGGTACATACGTATTGTGTGTATTTATTGGTTCAGAAATGTTGAGGAGTGCATAAAATAAAACCATTAGTAACAATAATTATTATAACCAGTATAGGAATTCTTGTCAATCAAAACTTTGTGTACAGTACTTTAAGAACACAGGCCTCCGTATTTAAATTATTCGCAGTTGTTTCTTTGATTTTATTTTCTTGTATTTATTTTTATTTTTGCCAGTATTTTTTTCTTCTTTTCTCCTTAAGTTTTAGCACGAACACGTCTTTTGCTTGTTCTTTTTTTTTTTTTTTTAAATATGAAGAAATTTGTGTTGAAAAAATCTTACAAGTACTTTAGTAATGATTTATAATAATTATTTTTGAAAAATTATCAAAATACAAAGTCGACTGTACAAAATGTGTTACATTATGTCTCCATGTTGTATTAAAATAGTATAATGTAATATTATATATATTATATTATATATATTTCAAATTATTTTGTTTTTTATTTCAAATTCAAAAAGTTTGGACAGCCAGTTCTTGTCCCTACTGGAGCCAGTCAAAATAATGGATTACAGTTAATTTTGAGACAACAAGCAGCACAGCCTCAAATGCTTACAATTCAGGCTCCTGCTCCAACTTTAGGAACACAGGCAAAACCAATCGTCCGTTATGTGCCTCAAATGCCTCAAGTAAAAAAAAACATGATAATATTTTATACTGAATGATGACTAGTCAGTACTCAATAGTAGAAAAGTTAAAAAGAAAACTTGAAATTTTTGAGTTCAAAAATAATATGCTATAAATTATAGCATATTATTGTATTTGAAGATTTTTAAATCAAGGATAAGCCATATTTAATATAATAAGCTCTACCCTAATAAGCATTCTACCAAAGTCAAAAAGAAATTCTTCAAATCACGCTTCGTATGTATATATTATAAGCTTTTTCAAAATATTGCTAGGAAAAAAATGTACACAGAGGTTATATATTTCATATGTCATGAAATGAAAAAAAAAAAAAGTTCGTTTATGCATATGTGCAAAATTAAATGTAGCAGGGAAAATTAGAGGTAGCGTTGAAAAGTAAAAAACTTGTATAATTTCATGTTCCATTTTATTTATTTTATTTTAGAACCAGACAGTACAAATTCAACAAATTCAAACATCAAATGGTCCTGCTTTTATAGCAAGTTTCAAGCCTCAACAATCTCAAACTCCATTTATAACATCACAAATTCAATCCGAACCTGTTCAAACTCAACAAATTCAACAACAACCTCCTACTCCCGTAAATGCTTCTCCAATTAATACATTACAACAGCAAACAATTGGCTCCATTACTCAACATAGTCAACAACAACAATTTACCATTAAAACTGAAAAGGTATGTCTTAATTAACCTTCAGTATATATATGGCTGAAAAAATTTACTCTGTAGTGTTTAAAAGTTTAACTCAAAATATAAATATATTATACGTACATGTTATTATCTATTATTTACATATTTATTACATAATAATTAATAATGTATATACCTAGTCATAATATGTATATATATATTCTATACTTTTCGTCGTCAAATTTGTAACATGATTTTTTCAATTTATGGATGTCTATATAAATGATTTGTTTAATGATTATTAATTATTATAGGGTGAAGTTCCGAATCAAATAAATTCAAGTGCCATTCCAGATTCATCATCATCACCAGGGCCTCCACTTCCTCCTCCACCAGTTGCAACCCCAAAAAGGAAACCAGCAAAGAAAAAGAAAAAAGTGACATTAGATTTAGATGAAATTTTAAAACAGTCAGGTATTGGTGACGAAGATTTACAAGATGATAGTTGTTTTGAAAATTCTTTACCTATGATGGACAATAGTACGGAAATCACTAATGGTTTTTCACCTCAACCTACAAAATTAAATGGTTGTTTACCAAAACCTCAAAACTTACCTGTAAACATTTTACCCCCACATGTTCATGTTTTAAAACCGAGTATACATCAAACCGGCAATAAAAATAATCGTAATAATAATACTAATAATTCTAATACTAATACTTGTTCCAGTAGTAATAATAATAGTTATAATAATAACAACAACAACAATAGTTTTGGAGGAGCGGGCTCCTCAACTACAAAACCTTCACCTAAAAAGAGAAAAGCCCCACCACCTGTCTATTTAATGTCAAAACAAGTGAAACAAACAACACCAACTACTCCTCTAAACAAAAAGAATTCACCTAATAATAATAATAATAATAATTATAACAGTATAACAACTAATATTAATAGTAATAACAACAATAACAGTAATAATAATAATCATAATAACAAAAGGAAATCAAATTCTAATATTGCAACAACAACAACCAAAAAATCACCATCTACAGCAAAATCTCCAATTAATTCGTCATATAAAAATAATAATAATACTATTGCTAATAATAAAATTACACCGACAACTATTTTACCTTCTGCTACATTACCAACAACTTCAACCACTCCAGCAAATGTGCCTATGACATCAAATAATAATAATACTCCAGCAACAGTCCAAATGAATAATAATTCTGGATCACAAAGAGTAGTACAGTACAATACAATACAGTTAACTCCACAAAATCAACAACTATTGAGGAATATTCAAGCTCAAATACAAAGGTTAGTCGCCCTTCCTTCACGAAATGAAAATGAACAGACTGCTCTTCAAAAATTAATATATTTACAACAACAAGTCATTGCTACTGGAACTCCTGTCATCACAAATCAACTACCAAACGTAAGTTGTTGTTTTGTTTTTTTTTACTTCATCTGTTGTTTTGCTTTAGCATTTTTAGAAATAAATTATTTTTAATACCAATAAAAATTTATTCAAATAATGGGTAATAACAAAAAAAAATATGATAAAAAATACTCCAAATAATTATAGCCTAATAATCTCAAATAATTAGCACTTTTATTATAATATAATACATGCGCATTTGCACTTGGGAAGAACTAGTTTTAAGAGCTACAGGAAGTAATTAAATAGTAGTATAGCAAGTTAGATTGAAAACTATGTGATATTATTTGGGTAAGGTGATGGTCTATTATATAGATTGAGTGATAGGTTATGAAATTGGATAAACAAAAATATTGGGATATGGTATTGCTACGTTTTAAAAAATATTTATAGGGAGAAACTGGCTTGCAGTTTATTTTTGTTTATGCTGCTTTTATTTGTTTCAGTTAAGACACTTAATTTTCAAAAGGCTTAGTTTATAGAGACCAAACGGTGAATTTTATGGGTTATAGATATTTTATACACTATTCAGTATTTTGTTTGTTTTTTTTTGTGTTTGAAATTCAAGGAATAGAAACTAATCATAGTAATTTGTTATTGTCATTTACTAAAAGCAAAATAATAACCAATACATTTATGTAATACATTCTCATTTTAAATAATCAATTATCTCATATAAACTAAAATTTTCCTGTTGGGATTTTTTAATTAAAAATAAAAAGGTAGTACAGTTTGTAGTATAATTTTTTTTGGAAAATTTTAACACAATATTCTTATAAAAATAATAATAATAATTATTATTACTATCATTATGTATAATTTGGTGTTGGTAAATATATATGCAGCTGAGCAACATAGTGGCTGGAGCTACATCACCGACTTCAAATTTTACTACACCTTTAACACAATCACCTCAATCTAATAATACAAATTCCAGTAGTATTTCTCCTTCCATTTCCCCTTCTTCTTCTTCTGCCAGCAAGACTCCAACTTCAAGTATAATTACTGGTCAAAATGGTGGTGGTCAAATGGTCAATATTCAGGTTAAAGTCGATGTTAGTGACACTTTCACTAAATCAGCAACAGCAACAACTCATAAAGTACAAGCTACAACTTATAATAATTTAGTAAACAAGGAAAAGACTGATGTTGTCAAAACTCTTTCAACTGATGAAGGAGGAGACAAGGTAATATTAATATATTTCAAGCTCAGAAACATTCAAAAAGTCTTTCCTTTAATGATGATTTTTTGTTGTTGTACAACTTATTTTATGAGATACGTGAGCGGAAACGTTTTTTTTTTTAATTTCAAAAGTAATATTTTTGTGTTTGTTTTTTTGGGTTGAATTGTTGTAGAAACTCAATTTTTTTTCTCATTTCTGAATCAAGAAGCTTGATTGTAATGGAGAAAGATTTGATTTTTTAACAGAGAAAACAACAGCAGTAGTGTATACTATATTTATTTTACATGATTTATTTTCAATTTATAAAGAAACGCATCTTCTGAGCTATGTATAATGTATAATCTGTAAGGAACTATATTTTCACGAATCTTTAATTCCTTTCACTCTCCATTCCTCTGAATTGATTTCTGTTTTCTTTTTTTTTTAACTGAGAATGTCTCCTTTAGTTTACAAACTACTTTATGTATATTATATTTAGTTCTAGATACTTACAAAAATAACTTGGTTTTTAGCTTTCATTTGAAATTTAAAAAACTTTATTTTGCTTCAATCTAAACTCTTTTTAGTTATACTATAATTAGTCTCATAATTTTTGAAGTTATAGTGAAAAGCGTGCGATAACTATGCATGCTTGAATTGCTTATTGCTTTGGATGCACTGTAGTAAATAATACATAAAATAGACTTTTTATTCTTACAGAAAAGTATACTAAGATTCTTGATTTATTATTTAAATGTTTTAGGTGCTTTCATGTTTTTTGTCAATTGTTTTTACTTTTTTATTGTAACAATTTCTTTGTACTGATAAGTTTGGTATTTTATACCAAAAAAACCCACTGTAAAGAAAAATAATGTAACATTATACTATAATGTTGCATGATATTACCAATTTGTGTAGTGTGTATGTATTATTTTTGTATCATGTATATATTTTATGAAAAAATTAAAATTATAGGGAAGCAATGGTACAAACACAGTTGTTGTTATAGAGGACACCAAAACTCTAGAGCAACGTAGAGCGGCAGCTAAGGCGGAAGAAGAAGCACGAAATAGATGGAAAAAAGAGCAGTAAGCATACTTACATAATAATATACATTTTACTATGTACCACAATATCATGTTTATGGATTTTTCATGTTACCTGGATTTATGTGCATAAAATTCAGGTCATTGTTTAGAATGACATGAAATAAAATTTTAAACATTTTACTTTTAGGTTTGAATTTTTACTGAAAAGAGATCAAGACTTTTTTGTGAATCCAGACTACAAAACACCTTTCAGTTCGAAACAGGATGCAGTAGAAAGACTGATGAAATATCACATTGCGCGAGATAGGACTGAAATGGACTTTGATGATTTTGATGCAGAGTTTTCAGACACGGCTGTGAGACTTTTGGATAAATTTTCGAGTATGGTGACAAAGTACAAAACCCTCTTACTCAAAGAGTCAACGGTAAGATACGATAATAATAATTATTGTAATAGTAGTTTTACCTGTATTCTATGTACTTCTTATGTATTTTCAAAATTTATAATAATTACATGATTTTGAGTTTAGTATAAAATTCATTTGTTGGTTTTATTGGTTTTGTAATGTAGAAGGAAGTTACTTGTGCGGAACGAGTTATGGTAGAAAGGACGTTTTGTAATGAGGAGAAAGCTAAATTAGAAGAAGATAAACTTTTAGTAGCTCAAGGAGAAATTCTTGAACTTCCATCGTGTCCTACGAATTGGCTTCCAAAGTTACGTGAAATGGTTGACAAGGATGTGAAAGAAATGGAGTTAAACTCAGTAGTCAATGAACAATTGAGCTCAGCCATCGATTCTATCATTAGTTGTGACCCAAATGATGGCCAAAATAACTATCCAGTACCTGAAGAAGAGAAGGTATGACCTACCCTTAACACCGTATATAATTAAAAATATTTGACTGAAAAAACTCTATAATTTTAATAGAATATTGAATATTTAATATATTAATGGTAATTTTTTCTTTTAACGGGCAGTGTACCTTTTGACTCTCATTCTAAATGCATTAGAATCTGCAATTATCATTGGAGCCCGAACGGC